>JABUQX010042379.1:7500-35981 GCA_015478945.1 Trachelipus rathkii | reverse complement strand
AATATTGGACATCTAAGGATTTATTGTATGACTGCTAAATTATGGTGAGGAGTAAGTAAAGTTACACTTCATGAGAAGAGTGAGTGTCATAAAGAGGCTCTGCAAGTAACCATGTTTTTTTCAGCAACTGTTAAAAATTTGAGAACTATCAAGAAGTAGTACTAACTTGGAGTTCTAAGGCCAGTAGCTAGCACTACTTCCTTTCGTATAGGAGCGTCCTCAGTAACATGCCAGATTATACATATCAATAATAATAATGCAGACTAGTACTCACTAATACTTCTTCTTTTAGTTCATTGGTAGAAGAATTTGCTCACATTAATTTTATTCAGGATCTTTACTATGGATTCTTATCTAGTGGCTTATTCTAGTAATTGGTAATCATTTTTTGTCTTCGTGTATAAGTTAATATTTTTTCATCATGTAATTAATAATAATGTTCATCGTGTCAAAACTCAATTTTAGAGTTCTATTATACTAGAACATTGATTTATAGAGATATATCAGACCGATCTCAACTCTACGCTGGTGATTCCTTTTTCGAATCTTAGATCTACATTTCTTAAAATTTAATAAAATTTTAAATAAGTAGTTAAAGCTAAGAATAGTATTTAATTAAATGAGCACTATTATGTTATGCGGAACATGCTTTAGACAACGTTCTTGTCTCCAAAACGATCGGGTTTGATAATATCATGATCGTGTATAAATTCAGTTTATTATGCTGATCGTTGAAAAGATTCATTTGCATGCCGCTATCTACCAATTGGCTGAAACTGCTTGACTCAAATTAGAATTTGAAAAGAATAGCTCTTCTGATTATATGATAGATGTGTGTTTTCAAGGTATGGCGTTCTCCCTAATTATTGATCAATATTGAATTTTTGGCTATCATTATTAGGCGTTAATCAGTTTATTATTATCTGAAGTATAGCTAGCATACCTACATCAGACATCACGTAATTTCGTATAACAACACCCAACTGTTCGGTTGATGTTTCTATACGGTTTAATCTATACCGGACAGTTGTGATCGCTGGAGTATGACGCGACTAGATTAAGTCTTTAGGAATCTGGTTGGACTCATTTGTAAAATCTGTTGAGCAAGGCGTGCTTATCAAAATGCTGATAATAAGCTATATTTCGTTCACAATTGGTGTCTGAATTGTTTATAATACACTTTAAAATTGAACTTGACCTTCAGATAATTTCATTCTTACCGGTTTATGAATACTACATTCTGGTAGATGATTATCCAATAATTCTTTTTTATAAAAACTGTGCAAACAAAATCGACATGGATAAGTTTTTTCTTTATGCCTTTTTATCTTCTTTTTCGTTTCAATTTTGTATTAAAGTATGATAATGTGTATTTTTCTATCATTTGATATGTAAGAGTAAGATCTAACATGTTTAAGTTTTCTCAAACCTTTTTGTAATGTTTAAAACGGAATTATAATCATTTCTTTTTCCCATCAAGTCAAACTAGCGTTAACCTGACAACATAGCGTTTTTGGATTTCTCAAAAATTCTATTAAATCTGTTTTAAATTGAATACATGGAAATGCCTATTCCTTTCACAATTATTATAAGCATGTTTTTTAAGAATAGCCAGTCTTTCTTTTATTCATTGTTGATCATTCTGATGTAAAGATTGTTCTTCTATATTACACACAAATCAGATCTTGCTTAATATATCATCGACATTTGAAACTATTTCCGTTATCATTTTTATTTTTTGAATATTTAATCACAAGTACCAAATTTTGTGAGTTGTTTTATCATTTGACTGGGAGTTTCGGATATAGCTTTGGAAGTTCATAGCTCATAATGGTTTATATTTTTTTGGCTCCTTTTTTTTTATCTCAAAGTCCAAAAGTTTATTGATTGATGACCCATCCTGATCCTTCTTTTGTAAACTTACATATTTTTTCTGTATGATCCATCCTGATCCTTCTTTTGTTAAATTTCTGAAATATTTTTTCTTTCAAAATATTATTCAAACGTCGCAGATGACATAGTATCTTTTATTTGAGAATTGTTTGTTATACTTGTAATAATATATTAAACTACCAAATTTTGAAAAATGACAAATTTGTTGAGAAACAATGGTTTAAAATATCTTATTAAAAATTCAACAACAGGAAATAGATGAGACTCGGTTTTAAAAATTTCCCAAAGTTTCTCCCAATTTATGCTAATTATCTCTTATATCTTTAAATTAAATTATTAATAGATTCTCACCACTCCTTGCTAATAAAAGATTTTCTTTAGATATTAAGTATAAACGAGTATGGTATGCTTTTAAAATTAATGCAATTAATTTGCCCTCCTCTTCACTCTCCCCTCCCCTCTTCTCTCCTCTTCTCCTCCTCGTCTCTCTCCCCCATTCCATTGGTTCTTGTCTCCTCACTTCGGAGGTTGTATGTTAGTCTTCTTCTCTTTTCTTAACTGCTCTTTCCACTATTATTTCCGAAGTATCTTTGTCAGCTCTGCGATATTGCCATATCGGTTGCCTACCATCGTGCGTATCCTCCGTAAAAAATCTTGTCGTCTCCCGCCATCCAGGCTCTGTTGGCGCCTCTGGGCTGCTGCGCCGGACATCGAGGCCGCGCCACGCGCGAGAGCGTCACCTACTGGATGGCGTTGGGCTGCGTGGTGGCGGCGGTGTCGCTGGTCTGGATGTTGTTCCTTCAGCGCTGGCCGAGCGCATTTCGGCCCGCTCCCTGGAGTGGCTCCAATTACAACGTGAAAGGAAAGACTTACATATTGTATCTGTTCATGATGTGGAGTTGCGCTTTTAAGTACATGTAGCTACCAATCAATCGTTGATTATTTTCCAAAAGATTGAAGTCATCAATATAGATGCATCTAAAGATGAGATCGTCATTCCATAAGATTGAATCATCAATATAGATGGCATGCCAAGATTGACTTATCAAAGTGCATCATCAAAGATACCTTATCAAAGTTTGAGGCAATTCAACCCAATGAGGCATTTATCCTGGCGCTCAAGTGAAGAACATCTAAAGTGAGGCTATTCAATTCACTGAGCTATAATGCGGGCATCAAAGTTGCTAGGCACTCAATAGTTGAGGCAATCAAAGATAGTCCGAGTGTGTGAAGTGTAGTGTAGTGTATCTTGGTGTGGTGTGAGTGTAAGTGTATATGGTTTAATGTAAGTGTCATATGTGTATAAGTGCGATGTGATGTGTTTTGTGTTATAAGTGTATTGTGTATAAGTGTTAGAAAAAGACTAAACTTCATCAAGTGGAAGCATCCTAACGCAACTTGTTAATAATACACCCAATCGAATCCTCATACTCTATAACCTAGGTAGACACACCGACTCAGCATATTAGGACTATTTTAGGCTCAGGCGAGGCTAGAGATACAGGCTGTGAATAAAAGTTGTCGCACTTTCAGTCTTGGCACTATGTGCTAAACTCAGTTTGGCACTAATGTTGGCACTCTACTTGACACTATGTGGCACTTCACTTGGCACTGCATTGGCACTCTCACTGTGTCGACGCACCTTGGCAACTCATTCACTCACTTGGCAAACTCCGCCCTGACTTCACACCAGGCACTCATTAGATATACATTAGAACACTAATGAGAAATCCTTAGGTACTTTCTTACGGTGCAATTTGGAACCACAAAAGCCATTTAAAGTTTATCGTGGTCAAAAATAACCCATGGAAATTCTATAGATTAGGCAATGTTCCAAGGCAGAATATCATGGTCAAACAAGGTTTTATAACTATCAAAATATGGATAAAGTTCCCAAAGGAAGGACAAACAATTATCTCCGAGTGTTGGGATCAAATTGACGCCATGGAAGACCCCTATAAAGAGGCGTGTGTACGTTGATGTTAATTTTATTAAATGTAGATGAGCCTATGGTTTAAATGTAATGTGGTCAATTATGTACTTCGTGTAAGAGTCTCTAAGGTGGTGTGTGTGTGTTGTGGTGTGTGTTTTTTGGGTTTTTGGGGGTTTTGTTTTGCCTGAAGATGATCTTTTAACATGGGTGTTCTGAGTTGTGTCTGTGTTTGTGTTGTGTGGTGTGTGTGTGTGTGTGTGTGTGTGTGCTAGTGCTGTGTGGGTGACGGTATGTTTCATAGTTAGGATAAGATACCTCTACATGCGTCAGCGTGTTAGGAATCGAAAATATAGTGACGTGTGGGACCTACGAGTGGCCAAAAAAGATTGTGTGCCAGTGGAACCCAAAATTTTGACTGACCCAATAGGCAAGGACCAAAGGCGTTGTCGAAATTAGGGTGGTCCAAAAGTGGACCCATGGAAGACCCAACCGTAGTCTCAAAATTACCAAGAGCTCCAAAATTTTGACCCATGTAAAAGACCAAGGGTCACATCCCAAAAATTACCGGGCCCAAAAATTGATCAATTGAAAACCAAAAGGGTAGCCAAAAAATTACCTCTGTGGGCCAAAATTGAAGCCATGGAAGTGACCAAAGGGTAGCAATAAATTCATCGCGGCAAATTGACCCCATGAAGACCCACAGGGGTAGCCCAAAAATACGTTGTGCCAAAATTGACCCATGGAAGACTCAAAGGGTAACGCCAAAAAATTAACCTGAGCTCTTGTGGGCCAAAAATGACGCATGTATTGGCAGAGGTCAACGGCCGAAAATCATATTTGTCAAACAAGGTTAACGCCACATCAAAAACGGGTCTAAAGCCCTAAAGGAAGAATCAAAAATTCTAACAGAGTGGGGGTAGCCAAATTTGACACCATGGCTGACAAAATTTATGGGGCTTAAAATAGGGGCACTACGTACACACGGTTGCTGACCCGCCAACCGTTTGGCGCAAACCCTTCCCTTTCGAAGGGTGCAAAAATATTCAGGTTCCGCAAAAAAATTAGGGTTTCAAAAATATTAGGGCGTTCTCAAAAATTAGGCGTTCTCAAAAAGCTCGGTGTTTCTTCAAAATAATTAGGGTTGTCAAAAAAATTAAGGGTTTCAAAAATTTAGGGGTTGCCAAAAATTAGGTGCCAAATAAAAGGTCTGCTAAACATACCTGTGCTCAAAAAGACGCTCATGGAGAGCACCCAAAGGGTTGGTTCCGAAAAAAGGCTCAAGCCCAACAATGTAAAAGCCCAAAAAGGAAAGTCAGGGGTAAAAAGTTCGAGCTCAAAAAAGGTCGCCGGTCAAAAATGGTCAAAAAGGTCGCGGTCATCTTTCGTGCAATATCCCGTTCTACAACTGTCCGCCATTCGATTTGGCATGAATTGCCCGCCATTTTTTTAATTGTTAACAAGTCGTCTATTTAATAGCCGTTAGTTCTTACCTTTTATCTTTTAAATCTTGCATAATTTTTTATATTTCATATTAGTAAATAATTCATATTATATTGACCAACTTTTGCAAAAAAATAAAAAAAATGAGAATTTTTATCATATAACAGTATGAAACATTGCAAAAATAAAGTCGTTCTTAATAAATATGGTTAATACTCCTCTGAAGGCTCAACAAGTGAGCACGAGTGCAGGAGTTCGCCTCTGATATATATTATAATAATACATTTTCTATTATATATATTATATATCATATAATTATTAGTTTTAGAATGCTCTATATCTAGTCCTCTCTCTATTCTCAGATTTATTCATTTATTAAAATTAACTACCAAATATATTAATTCAAAATATAATATAAGTCAGAAGTCTCTACAAAATACATTAACAATATCAGACAGATTTAATTTACGAGCTTTTATTCTCTCGGATATTCCATATTAACATTTTAATCGTATATTATTATCTAACTATAATCCCATCTCATAAATATTTATAGTTTATATTACTCTATAATATATATCTTCATTATTTTAAATGTTAACTTTATTAATTACTAAAATAATTTATCATATTATGCTTTTAACAATATATATAAATATAATACTATAATATACTATATTATATATGAATTTATATATAGAACTTAAATAATAGTAAAGATTATAAAATGTATGTAAATAATTTAGTTCCTTATGAATTTCTAATATTAATAAACATATTTATTATATATATAGGTATTTCCAATTATATTATATATTGCAGATTAATAAATTTTTATATTTTGCTATTAAACAACACATGATCGAAGAACATCATTCTTGCTAATTTTAAAATTTTCGAAATTTCTATGAGAAGAGACATCCAATACCTTCCTATATAATCTAGGATTTAAAATTTTGAAATAAAATAGGTTAAAATTTAAAATTTATTTTTAAAAAATTGTTTTTCGAATGTAATGTATAAAATTATATTACTAAGGCTTTAATACTTTAAACCCTGAAGGTAAAATTTATAGAATTCCACAGAGCATTCCTCCATGTTAGTCACTGTTGGCACATGATTTTATATAACGGAAAGGTCGGGAAATCTATGGGAATAAAAGGTTTTTGGAAAAATGTAAATTTAATTTAAACAGAATTTGTTACCCTAATATATAATAAATGATAATGTAAAATTTATAGAATTTTTTTCCAAGAAGAAATCTAATACACTCGAAATTATGAGTTAAAAGTAGTTAAATATTAATAGACTTAATATTAATTCTGAATTAAAATTTTTGGAATTCAACTGGAAAGAGAAGATTCTTCCAAAGACTGTGCATTGGCAATCTCCTCATAGTTGATGCTGGGGAGGGAAGATATGGAGGTAATCTCGATGTTTATTTCCAGCCCTAATGTATCTTATAATTGAAGCTTGAGACTTTAGATATAGTCCTGCTAAAGAAAGAAGACCTGGTTCAGACTGCTTGCGTTATTAATTGGCCAGCTAAAATGAAACCATTTGTTTAAAAAATTTGTTTTTCGGGACCAAAGTTACTTAACGAAGGAAATGGCCCACGACAAGCAGGGAAATGGTGGAGTAGAGCCGTGATCAAAAAAAAAAGCGTTCAACAGGGTTAGCTCACTGACTGACAAACAAATTCAGCTAATCTAAGTTTGTACAACTGATATAATTGAAAATTCTTATAGACTTCAAATTTTCCATGGTACTATAATTACCTTTGTCAATGTACCTAATAATAACGTTGTTTAATCCTATATGTAAGGTCTAAGTTTAGGTTCATTCGATCTTTTTATGTACTATAAAAGCAAAATAAACCCTTTTAAGAGGCTTGATTTTCGCGTGAAGATAGCACATCTCTTCTTCTTTGACAAGTACCGTTTTTAAAAAATATATAATATCATTTTATTTTATTGTATGTGAGAATAACACTAAGAGTATTAACCTAAGGTTTCATGTATATTCTTAATTAAACAGTCGACATGTTCAATAACTGTTTACATTTAGCTCATGGAGAAAAAGTATATTAATTTATTTAGCAAGTGGATTATCTTGTCCTCTCGACTGATTTGGCATAGTGAGAACGCACGACAGTCTGCAGTTTAAGAGATATCGGAGAAACGAATATTGTCAGTTGAAGGAATAGCACACTACACAAGTCAACACTTTGTGCTATAATCAAATTGTGAAAAAAACAAATGGAAATTTTTATATTTGCATGTGGGATTATACATTAGAAGAATCTAATAACAAAAAAAATACTTTTTCACTGCAAACTTGAAATTTCTATTCTCTCTCTCGCAACAGTAGGAAGAAATAAAGAAAAGAAGAAATATATTTTAATTTTCTGCCAAAACTCTTATTTGCAGATGATAAGCAATTCAATGACTTTTAGAAATTCAGTATAATAGAAGGAATGGAAGACTTTACGTCAGTGAGGCCCTCAGAAACACAATTTCGTACAGGTGGCAGCAGGTGGAAGGGGCGATTCGACCCATATAATATGCTACATGATGGAGCCACTTACCCTACCCAGAAAATGAGCAATGCTAGCTACCCTAATGAAAAATGTATAAGTGCATTAAATCCAGAGCATGTATTAGGTTTTATTAATAGTCAATATCGATAGAGTCTTTATGATGTCGTGAGCGAGACATTTTTTTATATAACACTATCTGTTTGATCCAGTCATTATACACAACTATAGAGATTAACTGTATTTAAGACAGCAAAGACCCCAGCGGAATTATCGAAGAAATCGAGCCAAAATTTGCGATAAACATGTTATAAGTACAAGTCTTCGTTAACTATGGCGCTTCATACACTACGAGAAATATCTGGTACTTTGAATAACTATCAGTGCAAAATTTGAAGATTGATGAAATTGTTTTGTAGCAATAATTTTTTGTAAAATTGACAGACAATGAATAGAACTATGGAAAAAATCTATGAATTTTTGTTGAATAATATAAAATATCAAAACAAAGTTCCCTGTTGTCCCGGCTTTTTAAAACAGCTAAGATTTAGGCCACTGCGGCCTTCAAAAACATAAGAGCCAAAAATCTTCAGAAAAGAAATTAAGAAACACAAGAAAAAATAAAAAAATAAAAATAATTTTCAATAAAAATATATTAATTATGTTTTCCTTTATATGGAGAATTATACAATTATTTAGATAACTATATAAATAAATAGTATTTTATACATGATATAATTTTAAATTATAAATTTACTAATTGTTAGTTCTACAGCTATTTGTTAATTTTAAATAAGCAATCATAATTTCTATTAAACCAAATGTTAAAAATGATCGAGTGTTTTTATCGAAATGAGAAATGGTGATTTAGTGCCACAAAGGTTCACCCTAAATAGATAGATATGCAATGATAAAGAGAAGAGCTCAAAAGAAGGAGATTTCTTGGTGAGTGAGCATAATAATTAAATCGTGAGTGAAATAACACATGAAGGGAGATTCAGGGATGGGCTATGAAGATAGCCTATAGTTTTTTAGTCGAAGATAGTAGGGACTATCTTGGGGGGGAGATACTGCAATATATTTACACCGTAAGTTAAGAATTTGAAAGGGGCAAGTAAAAAAAATCGTTTATGTAATATATCTATTTCGCTTTATGGTCTCTTGGCTTACATTCAGTGGTATTACTTCGATTGTGCAAATGAAACATCCTCTATAGTGCTACATAGTGACAATGGGCTATTTTTACATGAAAATATTAAAAAAATATATATTTTACATAAAAGCTATAAAGAATTATTTTTGTACTATGTTATTTATTATTATTATTTTATATACATTTAAAATAATTTTTATATTGTTTATTTCTTTTCAGAATTTAAAATTTCTTTTATGCAGTAAAAAGAAGTCACGAAGTAAATTATTTAACATCGAGTGAAGTGAGGGCATGAAAGTGTAAAGCCTCGATTAAACAGAGCAAGAGTGCTGAGGGAGAGTAAAATAAAAGTAGAGCGCGGACAAGAAACCGCGGAAAGCAAGTTCGCACTCCTCTGGGAAAGTTATAAAACCTAGTGGAACCGGCGCTGTAACTGTAGGAGTTCAGGTTTTTAGATAATGGGGCTAATTAAGTGTTGTCTGTGGCTTTTGCTAGGTGGAACATATCAGGCTATTTTAATAAATAATAACGTACTATATACCTGAAAAGACATTGAGTCTCAAATCTAACAATCAGATTTATACAAAAAACTTCATAACCAAATAAGATACGGAAGATTAATTTTTTCTTTTCACTTTCCGGTCGAAAGACATCTAAAGAATCTATCGCTCCGTCAGAATAGGATGAGAACATACAATCCGTTGAAGATTTGCACTCGGGATCATCCTCAAAAAAGCATATTTTAAACCGGGAGAATTATTCTCACTCACATCTTCCTTCCTGTGAAGAGAACTTTTTAAAGATAGGGATCGTTATTCTGCATAACTTTGCTCGCTAAAACACGCTATCACTTTTCACGCTCGCGAGTCTTAGGTCCCTGACTTATTGTAAGCGAAACCCGTCGTGAAACTAAATCGAAGAATTGTTCCACCGAAAAAAAAAAATGAATCTTTTTTTTCATTAATACAATAAGACATGTGAAATGAGCGTACCCACGTGCTAACGTGCGCTTTTGTGTATGCTACGCAGAATATAGCAGAAAACGCAATAAAAGCATAATTACCTCTTCGAACTGAAAACACCGAGAAACAATCGTCAGTCGAGGGGGGGGGAGGAGGGGGGGGGGGCACGCAGGCGAGAGTTGATATAAAAAAGACTGACCTTTCACATATATATAAAATCTTAGAAGAAGCTAATAGCGTACCACAACTGTATTGGGGATTAATTACGACAAAAATTTCTTGTGTAACGAGATTGAAAGACAACCAGAGTTGCTAGGAAAAGAGTCTATCTGATTTAATACGGTCTCATTATCAAGAAAATAAACAAAAACCGCAGACAAAACCTTTTTTTCAGATTAGTCAGCTGTAGTAACGTTGTTCGCACATTCTTTTTTTTTTTTTCTTCTTTCCAATATTATTTTCTCTTTAAAAATTATTATAATTGGAAAGGAAATAAGAGAAAAAAAAGGAGCATGAGATGGTACTATCGGATTGAGATAGTGAATGATAACAACAGTGTTCACAGACAGAAATTTAAGATAAATAAGTACACCGGGCAAAATAAAATCATGGTACTAGTGGTGCCGGGTTAATTCTCGTTATCGTAGAAAGCAAAAAAATGAAATAAAAATGCAAACCTGGTGCGACCTGTAGAAACAGGCTCAACCGGTCATATGGTGGTTACAAAAAAACTTTAAATACTGTAATTGGTGGACAACATTGAGAACCGGGAGAAGGCCTTGAAATGAGTCGTGGTGGCGAGATATAAGATTAGAGATACATCTTATAATAGCTGAAATCTTATAGTAATATTTTCTTTAAGCATATGAGTGTTATGAATGATAAATATTTATCTTTATATTTATATATATATTTGTTCAATAATAAAAAATGTAGAAATAATAGAAGGTCACCAATTCCCTATAAATAAAATAAGAAGATATCAGTAAAATAAAATAATAACATTCTCCTTTTTTATAAAAACAAAAATGCGTAGCAGTAAATGTCAGCTTTAAATTTACAATAAATATATTCTTAATAAATATATAGGTATTCATTGGCATGGCCAGTAAGGTATAGAAAACCTTCCAGGTCTGTAAAATAAATCTAGAGCAGAGGGTGGACATTTACGTGGAAATCTTTATAACTATCACTTGTGAGCAGTGCATGATGTTAGATAACAATAACTTTTGATTTATCATTGAAAATAAATTTATTTTCTTAGGCGGAATGATCTCTATGTACTCACGTCAAGATTTGCGCGCGGCTCTTCATTGTAGTCGAACTTGAAAAGGGATTGTGGACTTGCTGTTGAAATTTTATTAATGTGCATATTGAAAAACAATATGTTCTTTAATGTACCATCTGAATTTCATTTAGTCATAGTCTGGATAATCTCTTTTCGTAGAAATATATCCCATAATACCAATATTTTGGGAATAGCTTCTAAGGCCGGAGAAAAAAAGAGTACGCACTCTATGTTAAAATCAAAGCACTGTGGCCTTCTAGCCAACACGCTGAAATGGAAGTATAGGAACGAAATGAATGAAAGCGGATTGTTCAAATTCATTATCCAAACACAACGACCAATGGAAATAGTAGCTTGTCTTAAGCATAGATTCAATACGAATAAATAATAAGGAATGGTATGGTTTTTTGCGACTTACTTTCTTTTTTTTTTTTTTTCACAACTTGATAATAAAATATTCAACTACTTGTTAAAATATTATCACAACGAGTATCTTAAATCACTAGATAATCTTAGTATTGCTAAAACAGACACGCAGTTGGTAAAAATAAATACTTCTCGTCATAATACATAACCGACAGTTGCGTCTTCGCTGCACACCGCCCGAACTCTCTCTTGCTCGAAAAAACCAAGCAACTAAAGAGCATTCTACTCCCACGAGACGAGGCGAGAGGCAAACATTAGCAGGCGAAACGAAGATAACGGGTCGAACTTCTCCTCAGATGATACATACATTACATAGCCTTTACCGATGCTCCTGCGACAGCAACAACAGGTGGCGCGTTTGCCCTTCAACCTACTTACTATTTATACAATATTTGAATAGATTTAAATGTAATTATTTATTTTCCATTTCTCTTTTATCATTGAGCTGTCTTTTTAATTTGACTTTAGACTTTTAGAGAGCATAAGATTGAGTAAAATATATAGGTAAGTTTATATAATATATTATAGATTATTATAGTATTATTCCATAGTTTGGTATATATATATATATCCTATAATTATTATTATACATATTATTATGTATATATGTTTAATATGTATATAATAACTTATTGTAAAGTAACTAATTATTGCATAACAGGTAACATGGGCTTTAACTACCGCAGAAAGCACTGCGCACTGATATTATATACTACAGGACATATAGTTAATCAATAAGTATAATATATATATATATATATATATATATATATAATTATAGTGCTATAATACGATATATATATATATAAAATAGTTGGATACTATATTAATTACTAATATAATATATATTATAAATTATCTACCTCATACTGATAATTAGTGATGGACGAGATCTGGGTTGCCTAAATTTGACTGTTAGGTGTGCAGATAGCCGTGGATCATTAAAGAGGCATACAGAAGGGGGACGATTGGCGGATTTTTAAAGTAGACTGAGATGTGGATAAATGTTTAACATTTTTGAACTTTGAAACCATTAAAAATTTTATATATATATAGGGTGGGGTCCGTAGTATATTAAGAGAGAAGTTCCGGGGCCGGAGACAGCGAAACATCGCTATCCAGTTCACATTCAATACGAGTCGGGGAACGGAACGGAAGAAGGGAAATTCCCACGTAGTGCCTTATTAATCACTCCCTTAAAGGAAAAGTCGGGAACGGCGAAAGAGGAAACGGCATATAGCTAAACTCGGTACCGTTTTCAAGGAATTCAGGCGGCTGGACAAAAAATCCACACCGAGGTGCTTCACATGCAGTAGGGATCGAAGCGCGGGAAGCCGGAGAGGGCGGGAGCAAGTTGATCTGTCAGGAGGTTGGTGTCCAAACCGGGAGCAATAGTCACCCGCGGGCTCATATACAACGAAACATCAATTTATAACCGTTAATACTTATTTATCATATCAGTAATATTATCAATAGAACTACTGTTCATGATCCCCATTCCAGAATCTCGAATTTGATTCAACTGATCTAGGTAATTGGTTGTTCATGTAGGATCACAAACTATTATGATATAATTTGTAGATAGCTTTACATATAAATATATATCACTATATATATATATACTAAATACTATTAATAAGTAAATATACCTTTAAAATAATCAGTATGGTATAAGGTATAATTATATATAGTATATATATATATACTATATAGAACTATATACTTATATATATTATATATATATATTACTATATATATATATATACTTTATTAATATATATTATATATTATATTACCGGTATATATTATGTTCGGTCAACGATATCATATATTATATCTAGACTATATAAAATTATATATATATTATATATATAATATATTATATAATAATATTTATAATGAAATTCATTACTTTTTTCAACGCTGTGACACCACTCAACGGACGAGCTATTAGGGAGGGGTGTTGTATGCCCGCGGAGGGCCAGCTAATTTCTATGCGGAAGGTTGCTTTGTTTGTCTGTTTCGCCACATAGTAATATTAAATCACCAATTAAGCACCCAAATTCATACAATATAGGTTCAAGCAAATTTACAGTTACAGCAGATGAGCAAGTACGGCTGGGTTCATTCATTTTTTTTTTTCGTACCAAAATATGGAAGTTGGTTGGTTTGTTCGATAATTTTTTTGTAAAATACATCCTTTTTATTATCTTTTGTCATTGTGCGTTTATTGTTTATTTCTTATCTCTTTCGGAATGTTCTCAAAAACTCAAAACACCATTCGTTATTTTTTTCTTTTGTAGATTATTCATAAATAGGATGATTCTTAAACAAATTTGACCTATTTTTCTCCTCTCTATAAATAAAACATCCACTATTAAGGACATCAATTTCTTTCTTTTTTACTATAATAGAGGTATTCTTTATTTTTCAAGTCATATATCTTCTATTCGGTATTTTTTTTTCTTTTATATACTTCATATTACAAATTTCATAGAGAGTAATTTGTTAGGGATACTTCTTTTATATAGGTACATTTGCCTTGTCAATGTTTTTTTTTTGAGAAAAAATAATATTGAGTTAAATTTTCCAAAAATTGTGTTAAAATTGAAGAAATTTCCATTTTCGTGGTTGTATTATTAAAAGAAGGAAAATAATTTAACGATATAAAATATTGTGTGATGATACATACTAAAAGTAGGGTTTACTTAAACCTTATTTGAAGTTTGGTAAATATTTTTAAAAAAATTTACAGGGTGTCCAAAAAATCAATTTTTCGGAAAATCGGTACTTGAACCTTAATATATGTAGTTAGAATTTGAGGTTTTATTATTAAAATTTACATGTGGCGAATCGACAAAGCAACTTCGGCAGCTGGCGCGGGTAGCGAGGCGGAGGGGTTCTAAGCCTCCCGTAGTTCGTTGGGTGGAAGCTCAACGTGATACTCTCGCAACCGTACAGCTATACAGGTTCGACTGATATAGTAGTCGGATTATGTTAGTCTGGCCCGCCGGTGACTATGCTCCCGCATTTGACACAACCTTGACAGATCAACCTGAGCTCCGCCTCTCCCGCTTTCCGCCTTCGGATCCACGCGAGCTGAAGAACACCCTCGGTGGATTTTTTTTCCAGCGCACCGATTCTTGAAACGGACGTAGGTTTAGCCCCGTTCCCTTCCCGCTTCCCGACTTCCTTTTAAGGGAGTTGGAAGCACTACGTGATTTTCCTGCCGTCCGCCCGACTCCGATGAACTGGACGTGGGTCGTCTCCGGCCCGACTTCGCTCGACCGCGCCCGTTCCCCTTGGCAAGGGCAACCCTTCGGGGATATTCCCGTGACCCTGAACGTCCGGACCGGGGCCACTGACTCAGTGAATTCACCCGGCCGGCTGTGCCCCTCTCCCTCGCGAGAGCAACTCTTTTAGTGGTTTTTCACGGCGGTGGCAGCCGGTTAGCTTACTGACGCGGTAAGTCGCTAAATGAACAATTTCCCTACTTTTGTTGCCTTGATTGACAAGGGCCTTTTTCCCTAAAGCTATTTCAATATTATCGGGGACAATAAGAAACGAAGACAATTCAAGACTATAATTTCAATTCAACAACAGACATTAACTTCACACTAAGAGCCGCCAATTTGCGGAAAATCATGCGCTAAAAGAGCAATAACAAATATTACAAAAGGAAAGATGGATGTGCCAGTGATACCCCTGAAGTGCCCACCCAAAGCGTCCCCTATGGTGCACGACCCACTGCGATATTGCCGGTGTACTCTTTTTTATATGGCAGAGTTCGATATAACTCTGCTTTCAATCTCGTTGCCCAATTGTGGGACGAAGGTCAGTGTTATCAATTCCGCGGGCAGTTTCCGCGGAAGCTAGGCGCTAATGCACGCACTCGTTCTTCTGATATTTGGAACAATTCTTCGATAGTTCACGAGGTTCCTTCAATAATTTCAGAAGTCCCTTAATGGTTTGCAAAAAGATCCCTTAAAAGCCTTGAGAAAATCCCGGAAAATGCTTTGAGAAAATCCCGGAAAATGCCCTGAGAAGATCCCGGAATATGTTCTGAGAAGATCCCGAAATATGTTCTGAGAAGATCCCGAAATATGTTCTGAGAAGATCCCGAAATATGTTCCACCTGCAACAGACAAGCACACTTATTAGCCCCATTATCTAACCTAACTCCTACATACAGCGCGTCCACTAGTTTCACAACTTACCCAAAGGAGTGGAAACTTGACCTCTCACTGTTCTCTGCGGCTTCTCCTTCTTTACTTCGCTCGCTCCCTCAGCGCTTCCCTGTTAATACTTTAATCAAGGGCTCACAGCCTCACTTTCAGGGTTCACTAATTAATCCCTATACTTTAAATTTATGGGATAAACAGAGAAATGAAATATATGATAATTAACCTAACACTAAAATGATGAAAAAGTAATAAAAATGACCATAAGCAATAATAATAATAACAAAAAAACCCTCAAATTCACTACACCACGAAATTCTGAGAATGATTAACTGTCATGTGGATGTATTGTAAGCCATCAAGAAACTGAATATTATTATAACTAGGCCAACCGGATATTATTGTCGATTTAGGATGTATTTGAGATTTAATGGATTCTAATAAAGTAGATTCAGTTCTATCAGGAACAGCTTCTAAAAATACTTAACCAGTTTCCCTACAAATACCCCCCAAGAACCCATTGTTCTGGAAGAACTCGTCCTTTGTGATTTTTCTCTTTGAGAAGTATGTTTCATCAATTTCGACTGTTAGACCATCCTCGCCCATAGCAGGCGAATTGATAATCGCTGAAGCACATACCTATAAAAATTTAAAAGGGAATAGAAATTAAAGGAATACCACTGGGTAAAACGCTAAGATTTCAGGAGTCGGGGTGTCTCGGCCTACTGGTGGACGACGGGTGTCCCCCGTTGGCTCGAGCCCCTAAAAAAATATATATTTTCAGTCAAATTTCTTCACTGATTCCAAAAATGTAATTTGTTTTACTGTAGCACTTATAGTTCTCTACTTATACGCTTTTCTCCGCTAAACGTTAAAGAATCAAAATAAAATTAACAATCACGAATTGACAACGTAAAATAGTATACCTTAAGAAAAATACAGAAAAAAAACAAGGAATTAATGAAAAGAAATACATACCTCACGTAGGTAGTTATTGTAGTCAACCGTGGTATTAGGAGACATTTTGAGATTAATCTCACAAAATTTGATCCAGGTTAATTCTAGGCACGAACATAATATAAATGTGGAAATAGTTTTCAATGGTAACTTAGAGCCTTCTAGCCAGGTTCCTTTGCCCACAGAAACGTAAACGTTACAAGAGCTTTTGCTACAATACCAATTAGGATTTTCACAATGTAAAACAATCCTCATTAAATGTTTCTTACCTTTTTTTGACGTTGGAATGACATTGTGTTCTTGAACAAATTTAACATCATCAAGTTCCGTACTAAGAGATACGTAATACTCAAAAATACTAGGCAAAGCAGACATTATCATCAAATTAATAGAAACAAACAACTAACAATTTATAATAATTTTTAAAAATATATACATTTTTATTTTTTAATTTAAATTATTTAAAAAAAGAGGAATTTACTGTTTTGTAGCTTCACACTATATTGTAACTTCTAATTTATTTTTTATTTCCCATGTTGCAAATTTTTCTTTACTATACAAATAAAAAAATTTCCATGTTTTATTAATTTCTAGTGAAAAAAATGTTATCAGCCCGTAAAAATGTATAATTAAGAATTTTACTGTAAATACAACATCCTATGTAAAACCAAAGGAATATAATATATATATATATATATATATATATATATTATATAATATATTATATATATATATAATATATATATATATATATATATATATATATATATATATATATATATATAAAATATTTTTATTAACATATATATAATATATATATATATATATATATATATATATATAGGTACTTTATGATTTCGCCAACCACAATAAAAAAAGAGTAGATGTAAAGTTGGTATTGCGTATTCTATTATGCAGCAAGAACTGCCTTTAAGGCTTTTTTTTCTATTTAAAATTCAATTTTAATTATTTTTATTTTATCTGTTTAGAAAAAGTTTAAAAAGTATAAAAATATTAAATTCAATGCTAGTAAGTAATCAGCTAATATAAAAGAATTTAATGTAATGGAAAATTATTTTCCTAATATTCGTAATATCAGTGTTACTAGTAATATTGTTTCAAAATTGAAATTATGTATGAAAATAAATTAACACTATTGTTTGGCAAGTACGTTCAATGTTTGTGTATGAGCTCCTGTTTCTTTGTCTAAAATATTTTTTTTTTAAAAGAGCCATAATCCATATCTAAAAAACTACAACAGCTACCGGGAAAAGGAATACATTACTGGAATGCTGGAAAAATTTTAGTGCGGGAAATGTAAAAAAAAAAAAAAAAAAAAAAAAAAAAAAAAAAAAAAAAAAAAAAAAAAAAAAAAAAAAAAAAAAAAAAAAAATAAATTTTTGAATCCTGGTAAAATTTTAGATTTGAAAATGTAAAAAAAATTATTGTTAATAATTATATTAGTAATATGAGTAGAAGGCCTATTAGAGACCTTTTTATACGTACTCGTTAAAATAAATAGGACTTTCTATTAAATTTTTTTTTTTAACTAAAGATACCCAAGTCGTTCCATATGTACCGTCCACGATGGCAGGAGTCGGTGGTCCATCTCGGCCTGTCCGAGTGAAACTACGGGTTTAGGATAATCCCTCCCTCCGGGATGAGGGTCTCCGGAACCCCCGCTCTTTGGTATTTGGGTGTCGCGGGGGTTCCTCCGCCCCTCCCCTACGGGGTATGGAAAACGTCCCCCCCTGTGTTCCCCGTCGGCTCGGCCCCCTACATTGCCGTGTAATACCTTTAAAAAATAATATATATTATTACTATGTCCCCGCCGGCTCGAGCACCCCCCCCAAAAAAAAAAATAGCTTTTTTTTTTTTTTTAAATGAACATTTTCCGCACTAAAAAAATATACTTGTTTATTGTCAACGATCTATTCCTTCAACGCCTTAAGAATAATGTTTTTGAACATAAAGATTTTCTTTTTTTTCTTATTTAAATGGAAATTTTTTTTTTTTTGTTGGGGGGCCCTTTCCTTCTTTTTTCTTTAAAAAGGAGGGAGGGGGGGGGAGGGGCGGGGGGCGACTGGTCGGGCCCCTTCTGATCATATAATCTATAGATTCATTATATTATTAATTATTATTGATATATATTATTATTATTATCTATGTTATTTATTTATCATTATTTATTATAAACCATACATAGATCGAGCAAGCAGTAAAGAACATCTATAAAATGGATTAAATAAATTACAATGTAATATTAAATAAATATTGCGCTAAGCCTCAAAAAAATCACTTAATATATGGTCTTTTCTTCGTGTACATAAAACCTTTCCCTTTCGCGAAACCAATAAGTGCTTGCCGTGAGATCTTAGAAAGTATTTTGCGACGATTTAAAAACTATTTTCATTCTGTTTTAAAAACCAATATTATGATTATTACTCCACCAACCTTACAAAAATTATGTGGGCTTAGGCGAAAATCACAAAGAACCTTAGTATATATGAGCTATAATATATATATATATATATATATATACATAGATATATAGTAATATAATAATCTTAAAATATTTTATATATAATATTATAAATATATATACTGTCATATACTAAGTAGTATATATAAGCAGCTTATATTATATATTATTATTAATTGACAAGTTTTCATATAAACCTTTATAATCTACTAATATATATTTATTTAAGATTAACTTCTTACTTAATCTAATTTCTCAGTAAGTAATAATAAAGACTTTAATTTTTGGATTCATTTAGATAATATAAGTGATTTTTAATTTTATATAATATCTGCAAATTTTCATTTGAAAAAATCAATACATTCTAGAAAATCGTAATATACTAACTAGAAGTAATCCTTACTTACTCTACTCATGCAGAGAGATGAGAGACGAGCATCTTTCGTTTTCTCGTTTTCTTTCTTGGAACTTGATATTATGTATAATTTTATTTCATTAATTTGAAAAATTTGCAAGAATTATATAAACTAAATCTACCTTTTTCCCAAAATGATATTTGAATTCACAAAAATATCATAAATAATGTACTTTTTCCGAAATATAATTTAGTAGAATAGTTACTAAAAAAAAATATAGTATAATATATAAAGTTAATTTTAAACGGAATTGTCAGTCTTTAATATTTGCTGTTTCTCATGGACTAGTTTATATTATTATTTACCAAACTCAGCGTCATAAGCTAAAAGAATGCAGAAATAATATTTTGATTGAAATTAAAATATATATAAAATAAAAAGTAATACTATAAACAAATTAATTAAATAAGGGAAAAAAGAATGTGGCACCGCTGTTACACGATAATATAAATTTACCGAAGAATTATATAATAAAAATTTGGTATATACATATAATAAAAAAAAAACGGCTTGATGAAAATATTAGTTATTTCTCGAGGTATGGCATATGTGAACATGATGTGAATTTATACTTTTTATTGGAAGTAATTGTTCACTCAATTATACAATTATTAATGACGTGAAGAAATGCCCGAAATGTCATGTCGACCAAATTGCAGACTAATGCAAAAATGATTTTTACTAAAGTTATATAATTATTTCTATAGTTTAAAAAATCGATCAAAAAGGCTTAATCATTAAGAAAATAATGGTTATAAATATGTAAATGAAAAAAAATAAAATAATTGGCCGATTGACCAAAATAACAAAGGTTTGTAAATAAAATCTGTGCCACATTAGAGGTAAACCATATAATTGGTAGTAGCTTGATTAAAAATATAAATAGGTTCTTTCTCGCTCAAAAATGTATCGAGTTCAGTAAGCATAATACTATATTCTAATCTTAGGAATTGTTTACATCATTAAAAAAGGTTCTTTCTGCGAAGAAAGAGCGTAGAAGTAAGAAAATAATAATTTATCAAATAAAAAATATTGTTTTCAGTAAGAACAGATTAAGAGAATAAATAGTTTAAATCTCGCTAAATATTTTTTAAAAACATCTACTGCTATTATTTACGAGAAGACACTTATGGGTAAGATTAAATAATGAGATAAGTTGAAGAATCTCCGTCGAAATGGAAAAATTTAAAAGCAGGTTTACGTACCAAAAGAAGAAACATATCCAAACCAGCACAACCTACCTGATTAATAAAACGACAAACCCTCCCCTCTCTCTCAATACATCTCTCTCGATCTCTACTCATCTCTAGCACTCTCTCTCTCGCTCATCTCACTCTCAGTACATCTCATGCACCATCTCTCATTCTCTCTATATCATCTCTCGGTTCTTTTCTTCTCCTCTCTGCGTCTCTTTCTAGTCTCCTCCGTCCTCTCTCTACTCTTATCCATACTCTCTTCTTCTCTCTCTCCTTTCTCTCTTTCTCTCTACTCTCTCTTCTTCTCCTCTCTCTCTTTACTCTTCTCTCTCATTCTCTATCCCACTCCTCCGGCACGCTTTCTTCTCTCTATATCTCTTTTATTCTCTACTCTTCTCTTCTCTTCTCATCTTTTCTCTCTCTCTCTCTCTCTATCTCTCTCTCATCTCTCTACTTTTCTTCTCTTCTTTCTCTTCTCTCTTACTCTTCTCTCTCTCTCTCTCCTCTCTTCTCTCTTCTCTCTCTCTCTCTCTCTCTCTCTCTCTCTTCTCTCTCTTGCTCTCTCTCTCCTCTCTCTCTCTCTCTCTTCTCTTGCTCTCTCTCTCTCTCCTCTCCTCTGTTTCTCTCTCTCTCTCTTGCTCTTTCTCTCTCTCGCTCTTCTCTCTTCTCTCTCTCTCCTCTCTTTCTCTCGTCTCTCTCCTCTCTCTCTCTCTCACTCTCTCTCTCTCTCCTCATCTCTCTCTCTCTCCTTCTCTACTCATTCTCTCTCTCTCCTCTCTCTATCTCTCTTAACTCTCTTCTCTAACTCTCTCTCTCTCTCATCTCTCTCTCCTCATCTCATCTCTCTCTCATTTTCTCTTCTCTCTCTTCTCTCTCTCTACTCCTTCCTCACTCTCATCTTCTCTCTTCTCTCTCATCTACTCTCTCTCTCTCTCTCTCTCTCTACTCATTAATAATATTAAATATAATATGAATTATATTATATTATAGTATAATATATTATATATATATAGGCCAGTATTATATATATATACTCTATTCTATATTAATATATATATATATATATATATATATGGTAAAGCTGAATATTTCGTCTGACGGATTTGATTTACAGATATATCGATATATCGATTAATCGATATATATGTTTATACAATTATATATTATATATTACTACATATATATCTCTAAAAATAATACTCATTATACAATTAGTCTATTATACAGTGAATAAAAGGTATATATATAATTATATACTATATAATTAATATATTATATAGTGTATAGTATATATATTAATAAAATCAAAATGTCCCAAATGGTTATTGAGAGAGATCTTTACAGCTGGCAAACACAGTGAATATGTAATTGTTGTTGAAATAAATGTTTTCCCAAAAAGTACTCATTTTGGGATGTATTGTTTTTTGGGGTATATCACTAACGGAAATACCAGGGGTACATAGTCCGCCCCGATGTCAGGGGTCGGGAGTCTTGGTCTCTCGGCCTCTAGGTGGTAACTACGGGGGACTTAATCCCCCACCTCCGGGGATAGTCTCCGCGAACCCCCGCTCTTTGTCTGTGGTGTCGCTGGTGGGTTCCTTCCGTACCATCCCCTCCGGAAAAAGGATAAATGAAACGTCCACCTCACATACCGTCCAACCCATCGGCTCGAAGCCACCTAAAAAGAGAATTAATACACCAAATTTATTAGGGGGGCTCGTTGAAACAAAATCCACAGTACCGTATAAGTAAAACTAGCACCCTCATATAACTTTTTACTCTGATTAGAGGGTTTAGTTATGTATGCCGAAATATATAAGGCACGATATTTTGGATATATTAATGTAAATCAAGTATTTGATTGCTAAAATTTAAATTAATATTTGACCTATAAAATTAAAGAAATGTTTTTTAAAACATCAGCTCTATTATAATCATAATATATATATATATTATATATATATATATATATATATATATTAGTATATATATATATATATTTTTTTTTTTTTTCGGTTATATTAATGTAATCAAGAGGTCTTACCCATTAAATTTTACAACATTTCCTAAAATGACCTTTTGCCTTCAATTTTTGGTAATATTTGATTGATAATGCTGCAAACACTTAAAAACTTAAATACTCAGTTATTATTTTAAACTTCAAATAATTTATAAATATTCCTATTTTAAATTCATTCCTCTAGCACCTCCTACTTCTATAACTTTGAAAATGCCAATATTTGATGAAAAAAGCAATAGACGTGTTCCAAAATCAGTTTCTAATACTGCAAAAACCTTAATAAAGTGGATTCGTCATTTCAAATATCAAATAGGTCGTATAAATCCATATTTAAAGTTAAGAAAATCACTGTCCAAAAAAATTTACACTTAAATCAAACCATTCTAAGCATAATTCATTGATAATATTCGGAAAAGCATAAAGTTGTTCTTATTTTAACTCCCAAGTATTGTGTTACTAAATATTTATATTTTAAATTCATTTCAGTAACACTTCCTACCTCTATCTCTTTCAAAACATTACTGAAAACAAGATGTCTGCCATTTATCCTGGTTGGTATGGGTATTTTGAAAATAGGGTCGATCGATTAACATATATCGGATAAATCTAAAATATCGATGGTCAGACGAATTATTCATATTAGCCGTCATACTAAGGCTATATATAGAATATATATATATAGTATATATATATATATATATATATATATATATATATATTATATATATTATATTATATATTATATATATGTGAAATATAATATTGATATAATACTATAATATTTATATCAGATTTTTAACCTGATAATTTTTTTTACATTTGTATATTTAAAAAAAATATTTTCTATATATAAAAAGAACATTTAGTTGAAAGTTTGAGCTTCACGCGAATTATATTTTATTTCTTTCTATTGAATAAAAATTATTTAAAGTGTGTGTTATGTGTGTGTTCCATTGTTTTATTTATCTAGTTTTGTTCATTATTTCTAACTTTATATCCTAATATTATTTTTTAGTACATATCTTACCTAATTTCTCGATAGAAATGAATTATTATATTTTTGGATTCAGGGAGTTCATGTTTTATAACTCGCCAAATTTTTCATGTGAAAAATTGTTCAAACCTGTCCATGAAAACACGCAAAGACCCTCGGTATACATAAATGTTATATATATACTATATATATATTAATATATATATATATATAGTATATGGATGGTATATATATATAATATATATAGGTACTTATATATACTTATAATGCTATTTCATTACAGTTACTATACTAGATAACTAGTATATATAGTATAGTATATATATTATATATATATATATATGATAATATTAAATACATACTATATATATATAATATAGTATAGGTATATATATATATACGGTAAATATATATATATATATATATATATATATACTATATGATATATATAGGGTATAACGTTTTCTATCAACCTACTATTAACGTATATATATATATATATATAATATATATATTCATATTAAGTATATATGGTATATATATATATATATATATATATATAATATATTATACGGTATATAGTATATATATACGTATAATATATTTAATAGTTATAGTAGATTAAAATATAAGTATATGAATATATATATATATATACTATATCATACTATTCATATATATATATATTACTATATATCTACATATATAATAAATACCATATATATCATTATTATAAAAATATAGTCAAGAGTTGCCAGAAAAGAGATTGTTTCCTGGACACCTGGCGGTTACCAAAATAAAAGAGTGCAGAACGATAGCTTCAATATTTGAGAATCACTTTTTTTGCTTTGATTTCAAGCTGTAAAGGTGCTTTAAAAATTCATTCGTTGTTTGGCTTCGTTCTGTTAACAGCTTTCGCAGTTAAGCTTCGTGTTAGGTTAAAAGCCGACTTATTTAGTTGTTTGTTAGATTCAATAAAATCAAAGCATATTTTCAAATATTCGAAGATCGTTCGGTGCATTTAATTAAATATATTCAAGAAAAGCTTTAAACGGGTTAACTACTTCGTTATAAGCCTGAGAAAATAAACTTTTTCTCAATCGCTTAAGATAATCGTAAGTGTGACATCCCACGTTCCTAAATATTCGGGGAACGAAGACCCCAGGCTTTGAGGAATATAATCTCTAAATATTCTAAACTTAGAGTGCAAGAAACTAAAATCTATTCTTGCACTTCTCAATATCAAATTAGTCTTGTTCTTAACCTGAACGAAATATTCATTTATCATCAAACTTAATGATATAATTGTTTCAATTATATCATCTTGAAAAAAAGTTAATTAACTTTAAAAAGTTATTTTTTCTCTCAGTAAAAGTTAAAACCTCTATCTCGTATTTAGTCAGCGTAGACAGTTTAAACTTTGCCACCTATATATTAAAATTTCTCCTACGTGGAACTCTTTAATAATTTATTATATATTTTGTGTGAAATAATTTTGCGTAGTTCTAATATTCAGAGAAAGAAATAATTCTCGGTAGTTTGGTTTAAACACATAATATATTCTTCATAAAGAAGTTTGCGTATTAAATACTATTTCCGTTTGTTTTGAAATTAGTTTGCAAAATAAAGCTTGTAAATTAAAGATTTTAAATATATATATATATATATATATATAAATATATATATATATATATAGTACTATAATATATATATATTAATATATATATATATATATAATATATACATAATATAATAATATATATATATATATAAGTAATAGTAACCACCGTAAATACTAGTGAGTGTCCTAGTAGGCTCACTCGTCGCACACGATAAGTTAACGTTAATGGAACAAATATTTTGAGAATTTAGTTTTACCTTTTTTTTTTGTAAAAATAAAACACGAAAAAAGAAGTAATAATATTTCTTTTTTTCTATGGAACTCGAGCGTTCGAGCTGATATATATATATATATATTATATATATATATATATATATATATTATATATATATATATATATATATATAATATCCCTTGTTATATAGTTATATATATATATATATATATATATATAATATATGTATTATATAATATATATATATTATATTTATATTATATCTTATTATATATTAATATCATGTTGAATTGCGTTTAAAACCACACTATCATCGATCCATATCTCAAAAACTACAATAGCACAAACGGGAAAAGGAATACATTTTTGGAATCGTGATAATTTTAGTTAGGAAATGTAAAAAAAATAATAAAATTAAATAATATAAAATAAAATATTGGCTTATTTTATATTAAAGAAATTATGGGAACATAAAAATAATTTATATAAATATATATACTAGTATATAATAAGTGTTATATAATATATATATATTATATATATTATTAATATATAATGTATATATAAGATATATAACTAGTATAATATACATATATATATAATATAGTATATTTTAATAAATAATATATATATATTTATATATAATAATAGAGTTTACTCTATATACTATGTGACATGGTACTCCTATATATATATTATATATTTTCATTTGTTTAAATACACGCGGTATGTAGAGGGGCTCGTGACCGAGACGGTGAACACAGGGGGACTGTTTCACCATACCCCGTTAGGGTAGGGCGGAAGGATACCCACTCTGCGTGAACCCAAAATCACCAAAAGTGAGCGCAAGGTTTGTTCCGGAGATCTCCTCCCTCGCGCAGGGAGGAATTTTAGGTCTCCCGATAGTTCCCGGAAGGCGTAGAGCAACCCGATCACTGCAAATTTTTACCATGGATATCCAACCATCGTTGCCGTGTATACCCTTGGGTGGTATTTCTCTCTCTAGTAAAAAAAAACAAAGGTGCAAAAATTTAATAGAAAGTTTCATATTTTGATTTAATTGATAGTAACCAATAATATAATTTTTATAAAATACTTATCATTTTTATACTATATTTTATTAACATAAATTTTTTATTTTTTTTTTTTTAAAATTTTTTTTTACATTTTTCTATCTTAAAATATTTTTACCAGGATATTCTCCAAATTATTCCTTCCTTGTCTTGTAGCTTTTTGTTTTTGTGATGTTAATTTTTTTTATTTTTTTATTTTTTATTTTTTATATTTTTCCTCCTGCCTTTACTAATAAATTTGTACTTTTTTAGTTGATCAATTGTATTTTTTTTTTCTTTTATCTTTTGTAGTTTTTGAGATATCGGATATGTGGCTTTTAAACCAATATTCACACCCTAATTATGCGCGATTTACAAACTTTAGAGACACGGAGTTTCTACATTTAAAAAAAAAAGTCCAAATTTAAAGGAAATAAATGCCATAAGCCTTAATTTTTGTTCGCCTTAGTGTGAAAGTGAAAACAATATTTATATATCCAATTCTTTTTACTCTTTTTCATTATATTTTTAAATTTATTTTTTTCTAAACATGGATTCGTCATATATTTTCCATAACTGATTAGATCGTTGTTCGACTAGATTGCGACACGTTTCTAAGGACATTACTGATACATATTTATACTCATATATATTATATTTTACTCATATCATATGAATATATATAGTATTAGATGTTATATATATTATATATATATATATATATATATATATATATATATATTATATATATATTATCATATATATATATTATGCAGGTTAATACTGTAGACAGCGACCCACATTATTTTGAGACCAAAAATTTTTTAAGTTCACAGAAAAGCTAAGTTAAGTTTTTTAAGGAAATTCTTTAGTGGCAAGCTTCTGGAATTATGCCAGAAGCTTGCCACATAAACAATTTTATAAAAAATACTTAATTTAAATACTTAATTATTTATCATAAAAAAAAAAAAATTTTTGAACTTAGAAATTTTTTGTCTCAAAATGTGTGGGTCGTCTGTCGTACAAGTATTACCTATTTACTGGGCTCTATTTATAAAGTGGTTTGACCTCCAGGGAACGGGAAAAAGTTAATAATAAAATGCTAATCGTTAATTTCTATTTAGATTAATACAATATAGAGTAAAATGCTGAGATTTTCAAAATGTAATTATAATTAAAATTAGCAATATAGTAAAATTGATATTGATATTTCCTTTGCGGACATTACACGGTGATAAGGCTATAAAAAAATAGAGTAAGCCTTCTAAGACATACTCTTATTCAGAATTAAATTTGCACCGAAATGTCGCAAAGCTATAGAGACGCCATGATGATAATAGATTGATATTTAATATTTTTATATATATTATTTTTTGATCCGGGGTGGGGCCGAAGTGGCCCCCTCCGCCTCATATATTCTACCCCCCACGTCCCCGACGGGGTGCATTCCTCTCGCTCGCTACGGTTCGCGGGTCCGTGGTGGAATTTTTTAAAATAAAAATACCCATAAATTATAAAAATAAAAATAAAGAACTTAGAAAAAAAATCAAATTCATATAACCAGGTAAATAAATAATCACATAATCTTGTTAATTTCTTAATAATGTCATAATAACTAGAAATATTTTATGATAGTGGAATGATATTGACACAACTGAACTTTGATCCTTCTTGTATTTCTTCTTAATCGTAAAAT
>JABUQX010042379.1:0-2500 GCA_015478945.1 Trachelipus rathkii | reverse complement strand
CAGATATAATAAAAAATACATGCATCTAAACAGCGAATAAAAATCCCTGTAATTAAAGTGTCAATGAGTTCAGAGGTGAGGGGAACTGGCATTCTTTCCGCTCGCTTCCTTCTGTTCCTTTCAAAAATGTTTATGGGCCAGCAAAAGACATCTCTAGCGCTGCAAAATTGCCAGTATATTCTACAAAATTATCAGACAATGGCAACTCAAAGAATTGAAATCTTTGAAACTAATGACTCCAAATGTGTGAGAGCTCTTCGGAAAATATTAAAGAGCCTTTTACTTAAACGAATTCATATACTTATGTTGCTGCTGCTTCATAAAGATACTGCATTTCATAACGACTAATTATTAAGAAAAATAATCCTGACATAATATCGTATATTTCCTGTCCTGAAGTGAGAGCATAATAGATACATGAGCTCAAAGAGAGTTTGGTAAATCGATTTCTTTTAAAGATCACTTCCCGCAAAGGATGTAAGCTATATGAGTCATATAATCGTGTCAAAACTTCCAACGGCTTCTTGTAAGCTCAAATATAATGACACAGGTATGAATATCTTTCGTTAATGTAATCTTGGAGCATTACAGTAAAATAACAGTCTATGGAAAAAAGGGAGGGGCAAAAAAAAAAATCAACGGCCCTTAAAAAAGGGATTTGAACCGTAAATCGTGGCTCCTGTGAGCATAACATCAGCAATCATCTTCCTACTAAGAGGATCCAGTTTGAAATCTCTCATCGTCAGAAGGACTAAACAGAACGCTAGGTCAAAGAGTGGGAGTATTTAAATATATATCTAATAATATCATTTGTTTCTAAAATGCTAAATTTACACAAGAAATACATTATCGAATGAAATTATACTATAGTGATAGATAATATATTCTTTCTCCGAAAGCTAGGGTGAATCGCTGTAAAGAGCTACGCTATATGCTTTCAGCTCATCAATCTTAAGCTATTTTCTCGCTAATAATGCCTCAAAGGAAGGTGTGTGACTTAGTATCAACCCATGTCGGTAAATGTGCCAAAAATCAACACATAATGGCTCTATGCTATTCTAATAGTCGGAAGTAACATGGTTGTTTCTCATTGGGCTTTTTCTCTCAGAAAAATAGTCGTCTGTCAACATAAGTCGCAAATGAGGTGAAATGAATCAAGCCAGCCGTGCTTTTCTAATCATTCTGGATTAGTAAAATTACAGTGCAAGCCTCATCCGTGGTCCTTCAAATTATTCTGCGCCCACTCTCATCCCTTATACAATCTAAGGACAATAGTGAGTCCCTGTATGTGTGCTTTCTCGATTTAGGGTAGTCAGTCCCACGTATTTTCATTAAGAACATCCTTAAAAAGATTGGGAGTCGATGACAAATATACTCCCTAGTCATCAGAAGCTCTATAAAAACATTCGTTGGGGCAGAAGAATTGAGATCCTGCGGTCTTTAATTTAGAGAATAGTATTTTGTCATTGTTGTGGGAAATATTCTAGACTACCTGTAAATATTGATTTGAATTGGGATTCGGCTTCCCCCCCCCCCCCCCCTTATGTAAAAGGCCTGCACACGAGGCTATTGAAAAATATTGGTCCAGGAAAGATTCAAAGTGGCAAGATAGTGCACTATCAAAATATTCATGTGATCAGCAGCGTTATCAAAATTTTATGGGCTGCTCCTGTGCATCGATGCCTTCATTAGTAATGAATTTTTCGGTTAAAATGCAGTTCGGGAGCAGTGCCCTAGAACACTTGTCAATGCGCGTACGTTTTTGGGCCGCTGATAAGCATCTTTTTGTCACCTTCCCAATGAAAAAATCTTGTGAGGAAAAATTCTCTTCGCCGCAAAAGCTCTGTCAAAAAAATATCGACAATAAATTCTGTGAGCTCCCCATTACTTCAAATATTGCAAAGAAATCTGTCAGAACGTCCCGGATATCACATCTAATCAATCTTTGTAGGGACCGATACCTTCGTACTTTCGGACCCACAACTGAGTCTGATTGGACTTGGGCCTGGAGAAAAACTATAAATTAGAGTCGCTGGGTATCAATGAGGAGCGGGACCAGAGTCCATTGACGAAAAAATATTCAGTCAAAGAGATTCCCACAAGGATAGAGTCCGAGATAGGAAAGGATACCCCTCGCACGTGGAGTGCGCTCCATGTGGTTTCAACATATTCTTGAGCAGGTTTCCATCAATCATCACGTTGCTCATGCTACGATCGCAACGAGTCAAAGAGAGTTACTTAGACTGCTCAATGCTTGCCTTGAACAAGTATGGCGGAAATTATCAAGGGAATACCTAAGAGAAGGTATCGTGGAGGTTCATCCGAAAGATTATTCATAAATTTCATCTGGATAACATCACAGACCTTAATAAAAGAATAAATACCTTAAGTGACGACAAAAATTAGTCCCGTCTTTAAACTGCAGCCTGAAAATAGAGAGTTGTAGTCCTTCAATAATCACGCATCGTTATTTCCTGGGGTATGAATAAATCTTCTTCCC
>JABUQX010042378.1:20000-23229 GCA_015478945.1 Trachelipus rathkii | reverse complement strand
TGTGTTAGGTTTGTCGATGTGGATTATATTCTTAAGTTCAGATGATGCTATGTTAGCTTTATTAATTGTGAAAACTTGTTTACGTTAGCCTATATTCATTGATCCAGTATGATAATTAGACAAGGTATTGATAAAATTTTCGTTAAATATTACCATGGTAATCTAAAATTAACATTCTATGTTAGAGATATGGTGACAAAGTATGCATAGGGTTACGTTTTTGTATAATAGTTAGTTACTTCACTGTTGGTAAGTGGGGAAATTTTGTTAATGTTAACGTTTATTCATAGTTTATTTTGTGTTAGGTTTGTCGTTGTACATTATATGCCCAGTTCAGATGATGCTATGTTAGCTTTATTAAGGAGAAAAGTTTTTTCCCATTAGCGTATACTCGTTGATCATTGTATAAGATAGTTTGACAACCCCTGTATTAGATTAGCTTTATTCAATGATTAGTAATGATATATAGGGTCATGTCATGATAAATTTTTGTTAGGTTTTCTTAAAAAATTACTATGCTAATGTTATAAAACATTAAAAAAATTTAGCTAAAACATAAAATGTTTTTTTATAAATTTGCTATGTTGACCCTGTGACAAACAAGAATCAGATGTATAGCTTAATGTTTTCGAAAACGAACCAAACAAAGAATCATAGGTATTGCGTAATGTTTTTGAAAAGTAGGAGTAGTTTGAATAATTTTATCAACTTGTAATCTTGATAAACTCTAGGTGAAAACAGGAACCACTTGAGCTTCGTTACCTGTTCCGCTCGTATGCATTGTTAGTTACTTTACTGTTGTTAAAGTATGGAACTTTTGTTATTGTTAGCAGGTTACTCGAGCGTAAAGGTATGTTAGGTTGTCGTTGTACATTATATTTCTTAGTTCAGGTTATGATTATGTTGCTTTATTGATGTGAAAACTTTTATTACAAAATCATATACATCTTGACCAGTATGATAATTTAGGTTAGGTTATGGGTAAATTATTGTTAATATTACATGTTAATGTAAAAAATAACTGATTTGGAGATACGTTTGAAAAAAAGTGTGAATAGGGTACCTTTTTCGTATGCAATGTAGTTAATTTACTGTTGTAAGTATGAAACTTTGTTAATATTAACTGTTTATTCATTTAAGCTGTGTTAGGTTTGGGGGATGTACATTATATTCTTTGTTTAGGTTATATGTTAGCCTTTATTGATGTGAAACTTTGTTACGTTAGCATATATTAGTTGGTCAGTTATGAAATAGGTTAGGTTGTGATAAATTTTTGTTAAATGTTACTGTTACTTTAAAATAACAGTGATATGTTAGAGATATGTTTGAAAAAAGTGTGAATAAGGTACGGTCTGTATGCAACGTCAGTTACTTTCCTATTGCTAAGTATGGTACTTTGTTAATGTCGACTGTTTATTCGTGTCTCAAGGTATGTTAATTTTGATGTTTATACGATATATTCTTACCATCAGGTTATGTTATTTAGCTTTATTGATGTGAAAACTTTGTTATGTCAACATATATTCTGGGGTTAGTATAAAAAGAACATTTTTATGCTAAGTTTATCCAAAATGATACTCGAAATATGACTGGAGTCAACCAGATCAATAGATCAATCACCTGATAGATCAGGGTTGGGATGGGAGGGGGGAGGGATTGATGGCTTGATTTACTGATTCACTGATTTACCGTTTTAGGGTATGTAAAAACACAAATTTTTTAAGTTATAAACTTGAAGGGTGTAAAATTTTTAGTAAAAACCAAAAAGTTTTAAAGAACTAAAATTAAAAATTAAATTTTTTTTTAAAAAAAACAAAACGTTTTAAGGAAATAAAATTAAAAATAAACAAAGGTTTTTAAAAAACAAAAAGTTTTAAAGAAAAAATTAAAAATAAATAAAAGTTTTTAAAAACAAAAAGTTTTAAGGAAATAAATTTAAAAATAAATAAAAGTTTCTTATAAACAAAAGGTTTTAAAGAAATGAAATTAAAAATAAATTAACAAACACATCGCTATACTGATTTGTTAAATGAATATTTGCCTCATCAGCTTCGTACCTGTTCATTCTGTATGCGTTGTTAGTTACTTTACTGCTGTCAAGTATGAACCTTTATTAATGTTAGCAGTTTATTCCTGCTTAAGCTGTGTTAGGTTTTTCGTTGTATGTTATATTCTTGGTTCAGACTATGACATGTTAGCTTTGTTAAGGCAAAAACTTTGTTGATCAGTATGATAATTAGGTGCGGTGATGAAATTACCGTGTTAATGTGAAAATAATAATGATATTTTAGAGTTATGTTTGAAAACGTATGAATAGGTTACGTTTTTGTATGCAACGGTAGTTACTATTACTGTTGTTAAGTATTGGACTTTGTTAATGTTTAGCGATTTTTTCATGCATAAGGTATGTTAGGTTTTTGTCGTTGTATATTATATTCATAGGTCAGGGTATGATATGTTAGCTTTATTTGATGTGAAAATCTTTTGTCTTAGCGTTAGCGTATTTTCGTGGTCAGTAGGATACTTAGGTATGGTGATGATGAATTGTTATTTTATGTTACTATGTTCGTGCAAATATAATAATGATATGTTAGAGATGATGTTTGAAAAAAGTGTGAATGAAGTTAACGTATTGTACCACAATTTTAGGTTACTTTACAGTTGTTATGGTTATGGACCTTTGTTATAATGTTAGATGTTATTCGATCATAAGGTGATGTTAGGTATTGATGTTGTAACATTCATATTCTTAGTTCAGCTATGATATGTTAGCTTTATTGATTATGGAAATCTTTGTTGCGTTAGCGTATTTTCTTTGGTCAGTATGACAATAGTTAGGTTATGAATAAATTTTTTTGTTAAATGTTACTTTGTTTATGTAAAAATATCAGTGATATGGTTGGAAAAGTATTGAGTAGGTTACGTTCTTGTATGCAACGGTATTTACTTTCCTGTTGTTAAGTTTGGAGCTGTTTACTCGTGCATAAGGTATGTTAGTCATCGTTGTACATTATATTCGTAGTTTCAGTTGATGCTATGTTTGCTTTTATTGATGTGAAATCTTTGTTTACGTTAGCATATATTCGTCATTGTTCAGTATGATAATTACACAAGATTGTGAAATTTTTTGTTTAAATGTTAACTATGTTAATGTAAAAATATCCAGTGATATGTTAGAAAAAGTGAAAGTAGGTTACGTTCTGCTCTCAAGGTAGTTAACTTTATTGAT
>JABUQX010042377.1:0-27500 GCA_015478945.1 Trachelipus rathkii | reverse complement strand
ATGCTCTCTTGGACATTAGAAGTATTCTCGGTTTCTCCTTTTGTTCTCGCCGTAGCGTAGTGGTCAAACACATGCCACGCTTCATCTTGCTAAGGTTCCAGTGATCGTATCCTAGCATGGTGAAAATACATAAGAAGTATTTACAAATATATATATATAAATATATATATATATATAATATATATATTATATATATATATATATATATATATATATAATATATTTATATATATATATATTATAATATATATAAATATAAATATATATTATAATATAATATAAATAATTGTATATATATATATATATATATATTATATATATATATATTTAATATTATATATATACATAATATATATATATATATATAATATATATATATATATATATATATATATATATATATATATATATATATATTATATTATATATATATATATATATATATATATATATAATATAATATAATATATATAAATATAGTATATAATATATATATATATATATATATATATATATAGTATATCTTTCACAGAAATTACTAACTGTAAAAGTTTTTCTCAATTCATTAAAAGTTTGGAGATATCTATTTTGTCTTCATTATCAAATTTTTATTCTTTTCAGATAAAATTTCTTTTTTCCTCACGTACGCTCCAAAAAATCTTTTACCACATAACCAAAGTCCTTTTTGTATCAAATTTAATTTTGTACTTCTGATTAATATATTTATTCGGTAAACATCCATTATCATTTGAAACTAACGTCCAAATCATTCCCCCCTCTTTCCCCCTTTTTTTTCCTATAAGAAGGCTCTGGTTCATTCTAAAAATGTATTCTGACTCCTGATGTGCTACCGCCAAGTCTATTTTTCTTCCTTTGTCCTCAGTTTGTGATCTGGTAAGTTTTGAATTTGTTTGGTTTTTATAAATTCATTTTTCCCCACGACAAGAAAACTTTACACTCGGTCGTAATAATTATTTTGATTTTTAAAAATTCGTCCACAAAATAATATTTAAGTTTCACTCGATTTTTCCTTTTTCATTTTTATTCTGAATTTCAAAGTCTTATTTCCTTTATTTAATTTTTATGAAACAACGAGATTTGATTTATATTTTTCTTCTTATGTTCTCCCCAGCAATTTTAAAAAAACCTCCCTCACGAACTTTATTTTTGAAGTGAATAAATTCATGCCCGAATTTTCTTGATATTATATATATTTTCTTCCCCTAGTTCAATTTCGTATTTAAACTTTTAATGAAAAAAAAATTTTTTTTTGGTGAAATGTTCCCTGGTTTTTTTTTTAAAGCTTTTATACGCGATAATTACTAAAATAACGCCAAGAGAAAAATAATAATAATAATAATAATAATAATAATAATAATAATAATAATAATAATAATAATAATAAAAATAATAATAATAATAATAATAATAATAATAATAATAATAATAATAATAATAATAATAATAATAATAATAATAATAATAATAATAATAATAATAATAATAATAATAATAATAATAATAATAACATTAATGGAAAATTTTTAATTTCACTCGACCTTGATCTTTGCTTGGGTAATTTTAATTGTTGCACTTTTTTTTTAAACAATCTAATGTGCCCCGAGGAATACTTCGTTATTTTTTTTCATCTCGCCCACTTTTGTTTTTATGAATTTTAAATACACGGCCGGCTGTTGGAATTTGCTATTACACTATGATATAATTTACACTACCATCTACACTTTACCCGTTTACATAGTTTCAACTTAAGAATTTGTTTTTTTTATAGTATTTGAATATTATCCTGGCTCCATTTCATAATATAAATTCTTTGAATTAATTTGCATCTGGCCAGGAAAAGATTTTATTTTTCATTTTTTTAACGCTAAGTGTCATCTTTAGAAAATTTTGATTTAACTTTTAATTAAAATTCATGTATTTCGTCATCCAGAAAAGACTCTAGTTTTTAACTTTAAATTTATTTGTTGAGAAATTTTTGTTTAACTTAACAATGTCTTAAATTTAATAAATATTTTTTTACCTAAGGTGAAATGTATTTTATATGTCTTTCCTCTTTGAAATTCTCTTATTTATTTTTTTTATTTTTTTTGGTTTTTAGGCACCTATCGTTGTGAATAACATTTGGAACTATTTTTGAAATTTTGTATTAAATATTATATACCTGCACATTAAAGTTGAAGCAGCAGATTGCACCTATTACTAATCCCAAGGCTTTTACTAAAACATCGCCCACAGAAGAAATCTTTTTGGGCGAAAGTGGCGAAGAAAATTGGTGGGACTCACGATTCGCAGCGCTCTCAAGCTCCCAGGTGCCAGGTTTCACAACGCTTTGAGGATACTACGACTTACGGTACAGCATCAAAATTTTTTAGCTCTTTTTATTTTTTTTCGAGTCAGAAAATTTTGAAATCTTGAAATATTTAGCCCATTATATTCAAATTTGAATTTTATAAGCTCTCTAACATACCATTATTTTGGGCTTTTGTTTTTGCTTAATCCTCATTTTCCCCACTAATCGCAAATATGGCAGGTGATGATGTAACCACCCCACCCTCTCCTGCCCAACCTATTGCAACCATAACACAGGTTACGAAGCCCGAGTTGCTTCTTGAAGGCCGTATAGATGGCATGTGGGTAGGTCCTAGCTTATTTCATTGGGACGCCAACGTCAGAGAGAATATTGCTCTGAAAAATTGCGTCTCTAAGCCATCGAAGTTGGCTCAGGCTCAAAGTCAAATCTCAAACAATTCGAAGATTTTTGAATGCCTACCCAGAGCTTTTTAGGGTGACAACTTTAGATGACTTTTTAACCCGGTTGAAAGCTTGCATTTTCCCAGACAAGGCTCTTTCCCCCTCTGATGCCATGCAACGTATACGAAATTTTCGCTGGTCTGAATCCGACTCCTTCAGCGCGGCTGTTCTCTCTCTCCAGCAGCTTTATTCAGATTTCTATACTACACTCGCCAAACGTGACGCTTCCTACAAGCCTGATGACAAAATTATTACCGCTACAGCTTTCTGCCATTTATTCACATTCCTTCCCGAAAAAAAACCCGAGATATTATCTAGGATTTCAAGAAATTCATCGAAGGCTGATTTAGATCTTCACAACCAAATAAATAATCTGTTAGAAAAGTCCGAAGGCCGCTTGCATGACCCTATCCGTAATGTGATGCCTCAGCCCAATATCCACTTCCAAAAAACGGCATCTGTTCCCCAAAAATCTCAAAATTTTCACGGAGACAACGATTTTTCAGCACCTTCCCCCCGCAATTTTCAAACACGAAATTTTAATAATCGTTCAAAACCGCAGGCTCCTCTTTATCAAAATCGTCAAATTCCTCAACCCCAGAGGCCTGCCGTGTGCTTTAACTGCGAGAGGGGTGGTCACTCGACCCCATATTGCCCTTTCAACCCATACTGCCGAAAATGTTCTTCAAATCACAAGAGGGGTTCCACCGCTCAATGTAAGGACTCTCGATGGAGTCCTAATGATCCAAACACCCCGTTGAAGCATGTCCCAATCACTGACAAAATAAAGCAAGACATTATACAGAATAGATGGAAAGGCTCCGGGAATTTTTAGACCATCTTACCTTGGAGTCAAACCTCAAACCCGAACTTCCAATTTTCAAAGAGCGCAACCAAATCGCAACAACTCCTGGAGGCAAAATTCCACTTCATATACTCAAATGGTGGAGCCTACAAACATTTACGAATCCACTCCTGATGACCAATATGATGATGATCAAGAAAATTATTATTATGACAACGATACCGATGGTCATTATGATGCTCAGCAGCAGGATTTTTAAAAATTAGGAGGGCAGAACACCAAGAATTCTCCCCTCCGGTATCCTGTTTCTATAAACTCTACCAACATTGTTAATAATGATTTTAATTTTCTCTCTAATGTTAACACACTTTCTACACAAGTTAATTCCAACAGCGAGGTTGTTTTCTCTAGTCTTAATTTTGCCAAGCCACTGAATAATTCTATTTTTAATAATAATAATAGTTTTAATTTTAATACTAACTCTCATGCATGCCTCAGTAATGATATAACTTTTAATGATAGCATTTCTAGCGCTGACTTACAATTTTTAGGATTAGGTTTTCATGACTCTGCGGTGTCTGAAAATGGTGTAACTCTTTTTAGGACCAGAAAAAGAAAAGCAGTAGACATGTCAAAGTGTATTAAGCTAAAGGAAGATCATATTGCACATTCCCAATTGGGAGAGTGCAACATGAATCTTTCACTTACCAAAACTCTTTTATCTTCCCAAGATTTTATTAAAAATTTGCAGATACATGATGATTCTGAACAGGATTCGCGAAGCACAGCTATTGCCGAAGTAGGCCGCGGTGTGGCAACAGTCAACTCCAAGAGCGAGGTGTATTTGAAGCAGTTGCAAGTTGATGTTGAAAGCTCAAGCACAGATGAAATTGGAGATGGTAACGATGGTGAAGTTTTCAATGGTGATGTTGGATTTGAGGTTGAGTCGCATATTACTTTGAATATGGAGTTTGCAGATGTTAGAAATTTGGAAGGTAGGAGTATCAATTGTTTTTCTTATGATAGGCCACACGATTTAGCTATAGAAGATAGTGTGCATATTGAGACAAGTAGATTATTTTCTGGCACTAATAGTTATAGTGGTTGTTCCACAAACACATTTGGAAAGCAGATGGCTCTCGCGGCTATAGAGCACTTGCCCAGTAATAGAATGAGTTTAACATATGGTGAACAAGTGAGTTCAGACGCTGAGGTGAGACGCAGCAAGGAGGTGAGATTAGGTATGTCAAAGGGTCCGGTGGGACATGGCATGACATTTGGAGAAGCGCTTGTTGATACAAGGCATATAAATGAAATTGAAAGGTTCTCTTTCAATAAATACAGGCGAAATAAATTAGTTAGTAGATATGACGTAATAAGTAGAGGAAACGCTTACGCCACTGACATTAGTAAAATATTTTACTCTAAATTAAATGGAAATGCATTAGATAATGAAACTATTCCTACTGGTTTATATAGGAATAATTTATGAAATATTTCACCTAAATCTTCGCATAATTTACTTCCTTCTACTTCTTCTTTTACCAATCTTTTACCTGTTGATTCTCATATTAACTCTCGCTCTTTTGAATATTTGATTAGTAGTTTTAATATATCCCCCAAGTTAACTTCCTTCTCTCATAATGATTTTGCTTCTTTAACTACCCCAAATATTGAATCACTGGGCACTACCAGATTTTTATAGATGATTTCTCTGATTTTTTTGTCACTTATAATGAAGCTATTTTAACCACTCCCCATCCATCTTCTATTAGTTTAGACTCAGACGAAACTTTTAAATCTCCCTCTCCCTCTCCAGAGGCACTTCCAGCTCCAAATTTTCTTCGGTTCTTTCTTCTTCTCTACCCACCACCTAAGTCGGAGTCAGCTTCCTCTGTATCCAAAGATTTACATCCTCCCTCTACTCTTCCCGCTCTTCAACAAGAGCTAAACTTTTCTTTCATCTTTCACAAATGATCACTAATTTGAGCAGCTAGATGCTTAACTCGTCGCAACTTCTCACTTCATGATCGTGGACCCCGCCGTCATCTTCTCAAACAAACACGCAGCTTATTATTGCTATTTTCAATGAACTACACTCTTTACAAAATAAACGCCTTTCCTCTTGACTTCCGGCAGCAATCGAGCTTGGCCAGACGACTGCTCTTAGATTTTAAGAATTAGAAAAACAAATTTGCTATTAATAACCAACTTAGTAAAACACCGATCGCTTTGAATTCAATTACCGGGGACGCTTGATCAGCTTGGACAACGATTCTTAAATCATACACATAAAAAAACGTAGTTGTAACCATTAAATTTCATTTGTCGTAGATGATTTGCTTTTGCGCGTGCAAGGCTGATTTTCTCTTTTAGACGAACTAAATTTTCATCGCCCTCAGCAAACATACGCTTTTGAGGCGCATAAGAATACTATAGCTGTTTTATCTGACACTGCCTACATTTCAATGCCACTCATTCCTATCTATCCCCAAAGCAGTCCCACACCAGAGGTACACCACAACACATCTTTCCCTCTTTATCATAATGAAACTAGCGTTGTAAATGATTTATTAATTGATACTGACACAAGGTATAACCTCTCTATTATTGAAAATGTCACTCTTGATTCCTACTCTAAAACAACTTTGTCTGTCAAAGCTCTGTCTTTAGCGAACACCCCCCCTCCCGAAAAACTAATTTTAACTTCTGAAAAGGCTTTTCTTCATAACTTTCTCTTTATAGGTGGTGTTATGAGCGCGGTTGATAAAGGTCACGTTCTTTTGGATATTGTAAATATGCAGCAGCACCTCACACGCTGCAAACAAATACTTTTTTAACTACAGCCAATCCTCTTTTCACTCTTGACTCTCCTTTGGACACTTCGCATATTAATGTCGCTTCCTCGTCTAAAGGTTTAACCCCGTCCCAACTTCGTAAAACATATAAAGAAATTATTCAAGAGTCTTTCAAAAACGAAGAAGATGAGTGCGCAACACTTACTGATCCGAATCAACTGGAAAATTTATTGGATCTTCTCATGGACTACAAGGATATAATCGCTTTGGAAGATGATGAAGTTCCTATTTGTCCCCTAACGAAGTTTAGTGTTACTTTGAAAGAAGACGCGCCAAAGGTATTATACCGACCTCAATATCGGCTCCCCCACCGCTACCTCAAAGATATTGAGCAGTGGGTGGAGGATTCGCTGGACAAAGGTTATATTCGACCCATCTCCAGCCCTCATAGCGCTCCTCTCCTAGTGATTCCAAAAAAAGGATCTACAACTAACCGCATTGTTGCCGATTATAGGCTAATTAATTCCCACACAGTCCTTTCGCGCTTCCCCCTTCCATGCATTTCCGACGTTTTAAGTTCACTAGGTAACAGTTCCTTTTTCACAGCTTTGGACTTAAAATCGGGCTATACCTGCATTGAAATCGAAGAGGAGACACAACCGCTTCTCGCTTTCAGAACAACAAGGGGTCAGTATACCCCTACTAGATTAAATTTTGGATTAGCAAATGCCCCCTCGTGTTTTGCGAATCTAATGGAACTCGCTTTGCATCATCTATTAGGTGACGCCTGCAGAGTTTTCCTTGACGACGTTCTTATCATGGGAACATCTCTGGAAAATCACCTAGAAAATATAAAGAAAGTCTTCGATTCTTTTCGCAAAAACAAGCTTAAAATGAAACTTTCAAAGTGTAAGTTTCTGAGGACCTCTCTCCTTTTTCTCGGTTTTAAAATCTCCAAAAACGGAATATCCCCAGATCCTCTGAAACTCAAGACTCTCACAGGGTTCAAACCCCCAACAAACGTCTCAGAAACGCGGTCTCTCCTTGGTTTTCTAACTTATTTTTTTCTTACGTTTATATACCGAAGATTAACTCCCAGACTGTCTACAGGCTGCTATACTCACTATACTCATAAAAAAGAACCAGTCACATTTTTCTGTGGCCTGATACTAAGATAGGAAGCTTTCGAAGATACTTACAAAACATCACATTATTATTGCAACCACCAGTTGCTGCTGCATTATCCTGATGCGTTTATACCGCAAACCTTCTTCTAAAACCACTGAGCTTCTAATGGTGCTCTGAGCGCCGTTCGTTATTTCCAAATGGATTGAATAATAGAGAGAAGCCTCTTCCTTAATCTCCAGATCTCATTTCTAAGCTGAAACATAAATCTACCCAATACCTTGGAATTGGCAAAGCCTTAGCAAGTTGTTTTGCAACTTGCGCAAATGTCCGTACACGATCTTCGGTTACGACAGCTGACGATTCATTTACAGCATAATCAGAACTATGATACACCTCAGTCACGCATAGCCAAAAACTATCTGGTTGAGAATTGAAAGTGCGAAATTTTATTTATTCACATTTTCAATCCACCATTATTTACAAGCAAGGAAAGTCTAAAATATAATTACCTGATACTTGGTGCACCTCCCCCCCTGCACACATACCTTTTGCGCAAAATACAACTTGGCCAACCACACGCTCATCCTCACTAAAGAAAACTTGCGTCACTGCCGCAACACTACAAGAGAGACATAGATGAATTCCTTACGAATTGAAAGCTGCTTATTATCGAAGACTTTTCGCGAAAAGCGTGCACTCTTAGCAATTAATATCTCACACACTATAAACCTCTCTCGAGCCCAATGCAAGACCACTATACTGCAGATAACGGTATTCACCATGCACGTCCTCATATGGACGACAGATTCATTCAAATATCTTGCTACACCGCAAATGCGCGAGCTCATTTTCATTGAATCGACGGCGAATCCCAGAAATTCCATATGCCTCGCAAACCTATCCTCATCAATATACCAAAATCATTCGGTCAATTCCTAACCCACGACTCTCTCCAGCCCTCGGACACCTCGTGTTACTCTCGTCTGACCAAGAAACGTGATACATAATAGCGTATAGTGACATACAGGATGGCAATTCTATCACAATAATATTCCCCGAGATCACGTAATACACTCAGCTGGTGAAGATATTGACAAATACCTTTTGTGCCACCTCCTGCTCAGATAGATAAAGATGCGTACACAACCTACAAACTGCCGAGATTCAAATTCATACCCCATCACCTTTCGAAGCGTTCTCGAAGCATCCTACCCTCTGACATCATCTTGGCCCATTGCCAAACTGCAAGAAACTAAGGCCGAAGTATATCTTGGTCAATGAAGACAAGTCTCACGAGATATCGTGGAACTTGTTCCCTCTCAATTCAGCACACCGCAAAGGACATTGCTCACGCACTTCTGGAAAGGATCATTATGCCGTCATAGCTGTCCTCAAATTATTTTGAGTGACCGTGCCCCAGAGATGACTTCTCAGTTTCTAAAGGAAATTTGCAAACAATGGAGCATCAACCTAAGCTGGTCTATACCATCGTTGTTCAGGCATCCGTCTCAGCGAACAGTTTGCGGAAAGTTAGCAATGTTATGCAGGATTGTCAAAACCACACTTATGTATGTTGTTATAAATTCGTACGAACGAGCTTGACTCGCAGTATTGTTTCCCTTTCTTACTCATAATTGCCATTAATTCAGTATCATTCTCTATAGGTTGTACTCCTCTCTCAGATCTCCATTAATTCTATAATACTCAAATAGACTCCTTGGACCTCCCAATTATATTCTCCTTTTACTAAATGATTCCGGAACATCTTAAACCTATTCATTGAAGTACGCCGTCAAAAGATCTTGCAGAAGATGCCGAGATCTCATTCGGAATCAGCTGCTACGTGACCACTCTTTTGCGGGAAACTAATCGACACAAACTGCATAAACAAACATTAGAGGCATCCTTCAACACCTATCTTAGACCTTCATTGCATTATGTTTCGTGGTTGGACGTAAAGCAACCCGGCAAGTCCAGATAGCAATTACAAAACATGATGAGGTGATGGTCAAATTCGAGTCAAGTCTGGCTACAGTTTCAATAAAAATGAACTTCTGGTTTGCTTGAGGATGTCTCTGTTATACCTTCTACCGTTGTAAAGCCCATATTAGTCATCACAAAACTTAGAGCTGAAACACCCGTGTACCTATCTCCCCGCAAAACCCAAACGAACCTCTCCCCCTCCCCTAAAAAGACCCACCATCTCAGAATCCACCACGTCCACTAAAAACCTCCTCAATCTTAGTCATTACCTACTCCCCCATTCTTCCTCTGCTAGTTCTCTCACACTATTTTACTTCACAAGACAGCTTTTCCTTTCCTTTCCATTTTTGGCTGCAAAACACAACCACATAAACAAACCCCTTTCCACCCCGGTTATTTTTTTCCCTTCTTGTTTAACCCCCCCACCCTACTTCCCTTGTCCCCACCTCTTCTTCTCTCTCTCCTTCGTCTCAATCTCTTCGTCCTTCACACCTCCTTCACCTCTTCCAGCACCATCTCGTCTCTCACCCCGTCTCCTGCCTCAATCCTCCGTCTCCGATCCACGCTCATCTTGCTACCCTCACACCAGAATTTTCTTTTCTCCCCTTCCCCTCCTCCTAGAGTTAATTTTAAAGGTTTTCCCTCTACCACACCTCCGCCTCTATCTTTCGACGATTCTCTTTCCCCTTCTCAACTTCCAGCGTCAGGTTCTCGATCTCCTCCCCCACCTGATGTGCCCCCTAAACCTCATTTCAAAGTTGCATATCCTATCCCAATTCCAAAACCTTTACCACCACCTCCGCCTATCCCTCAAGGTCCTTTGCTTCCTCCGTCAGATCTTCAAATTCCTTCCACTCACGACTCCCCTCCTCCACTTCCTATCACTTCAGCTAGATCTACTTCTCCTCCCTCTCCTCCTGATGATAGATCTCGTGACCACACGTTCGTTCCTAATTTCCCAATGAGAAACGCCAACATTCCACACCCCATGGCTTTAAGAAACAGACAACAGGGTACTGTATTACGAGGAAACAGAGAATACTTACTTCCTCCACCACAAAACATCCCTCAAGGTAGAGGTTTCCCACCCCCTAGACCTCCTAAATCATGAGTGTTCTTTAATTTTAAAAGTACCACGGGCCGACTATTTTACATTTATTTACATCAATGTATAAATAATCAAACATATTAGGAAAACATTTCTAACATGTAAAATATGAAACGGTCATCACATTTCATTGAAAAAGAAAATTATAACAAATAAATATTAAGATCACAAAATTTCAAAACCTTCTTCTCATAAAATCTTCTCTTTTCCTCTATCTTCACAGACAAACATGTTGAGAAACTGGATCCTCTTAACAAAGATTCTCAACTTCCTGAATATCCACTTGATCGTCAAAATTTTATCCCAAATGTTACTTCTCTGACTTCCAAATTAAAATTAAAACCATTACATCCCCATTGGGATGAGTCTCTTGACACCATCAATCGAACTTTACAAACTCAGAAAAGCATAAATATTCATTCTTTTTCGATATCCGGATTCTCCATTTTTGCGACCATACTAAGCATCTTAGGAATCTGTTTGGTTTTTATTTTAAACTTCGCCCTACTCCCGTACCCCCTGCAGCTCCTTCTGCAGCCCCTAGTGTTCAATATACCGTGGTCCCCAACGTGCACCTATACCCGAACCAAAATCAACCCCTTCTATTTTACCGGACTAGAAACCCAGACATATTCAAATACCTCCCTGCATAAATTGCAGTAACCTCATTCCTTTGCCTAGTTTCAATCGCAGGGGACCATCTTTCCACCAAACATAATATCGTAAAAGTCTATTTGAAAAACAAAATGGGAGATATCTATTTTTCCTTCATTATCAAAGCTTATCTAGTCAGCATACAAATTCCCTTTTTCCTCAACGTACGCCTCCAAAAAATCTATACCTTAACGCACATAACACCTCCAACAGTCTTTTGTATCAAAGTTCTAATTTCTTGTACTTCTTGATTTAGATTATATAATCTAGTAAAGTCTCCTATATCATTTGAAACTCACAGCACTCCAAATCACGATTCCTCCCCTCATTTCCCCTTTTTTTTCCTATAAGAAAGCGCTGGTTCATTCTTAAAATTTATTCTGAATCCTGATGTACTACCGACAAGTCTATTTCTCTTCCATTTTCCTCAGTTTGTGATCTGGTAAGTTTTGAATTTGTTTGGTTTTTATAAATTCATTCTTCCACACGACAAGAAAACTTTTACACTCGGTCGTAATAATTATTTTGATTTTTAAAATTTGTCCACAAAATAATATTTAAGTTTCACTCGATTTTTCCTTTTTCATTTTTATTCTGTGAATTTCAAAGTTTTATTTCCTTATTTAATTTTTATGAAACAACGAGATTTGATTTATATTTTTCTTCTTGTGTTTTCCCCCAGCAGTTTTTTTTCATAAACTCCCACCCAAACTCCAAAGAAAATATAAATTATTTTACTTCTTCAGATTCTCGCTGTCTCTGTCTTTCTGCTTTAATTTGATATTTTCTTTCACTTGTTGATCTTACAGTCTTCCATCTTTCAATGTAAGTATGTGGTGAAATATTTTCGTGCCTTTTAAGTTTTTATAAATATCGTCATGAGACCACAATTAATAATAATAATAAATAAATAATAATATAATAATAAATAATAACAATAATAATATAATAATCAATAATAAATAATAAATAATAATAATAATAATAGATAATAATAATAATAATAATATAATATATAATTCATATAAGATAATAATACAAATGCATATGAATAACATTAATGCAGGAAGCGGTTCGCCTTAAAGCGACCCACCCAAAACTAAGGAATAATAATAATAATACATAATGCACGCGATCCTGGACCCTTGCTTATATATTCGATTTATTTTTTGTTTCTATTATATTTATATCAAATGTGTGCAACCCTTTACAAAACGATTCTTTGTGCCCTCTTTTTTTTTTTCCATTTTTATTTAAGCTCCTCACCCTCGTTTTTTTTTTTTAACAAACTAGTCGCTGTTGGAATCAATTCTTAATTACACTATAAAATAATCTACACTACACTTCAACCACCAGAACATTCTCAACTTACAATTTATTTTTGAAAAATAAAAATAATTTTTAAAGTTTCTTGGCTCCAATTTTTTTTATTTTCATTTGGACCAAGAAAAGATTTTTATTTTTCATTTTTTAATTTCAACTCTAAGTGTCATCTTTATAGATAAACTGATTTAACTTTTATTTGTAATTTATGAATTTCTTCTTCAATAAAAGACACTAGTTTTTAACTTTACATTTGTATTTTGTTGAGAAATTTTGTTCAACTTAACAGTGTCATATATTTAATAATTTTTGTTACAAAATGTTAAAAGGTAGTTTTATATGACTGCCCACTTTGAAATTCATTTATTTATTTTTTTAAAAAAAATTTTTTTAGGCACCTCGCGTGGTATTTAAGATTGGAAATATTATTGAAATTTTGTTTGAAATTATTTACTTGTACAATAAAGTGAAGCAGCAGATAGCAATTTACTATCCCAAGGCTTTTACCTAAAATATCGCCCACAAGCAAGAAATCTTTTTGGGCGAAATATGTTTACAGATTCAATATTATTTTGAGTATTACTATATATATATATAATATATATATATATATAGAAATGTAACTTGTCATAAAACCTTTAGAGCCTTTTATTGGATAAATATATATCACATAGTATACTTCGAAGTAGGTGTCATCTCTCCCCCGGAGGATTTAAGAAAAATATATCGTTACGAATTCACCCGAGATTGGAGAGGGAGGGGGACGGCTAATCGAAAGAAGTTGGATATAAGCTAAGATTCTCTTTCTATTTTTTTCGTGAGAAAAGGACGTGACTGCATTCGCTGCCGCAAAAGTCACGAAGCTTGTGTAGTTAGGATTAATTTCAAGCCGGCTCCCTTTCAATCTATACTCAACATATCAGCAATATTGGAATTTTATAGTGGCTTTTATTACAGCTACTTTACCTATTTGGTGTGTATTGTTGTAACGATTTAAATTGAAAGGGTGTTTTAAGTGAGATTATATTTTAATCCTTATATATTCCTTTTTCATATATGGGGAATATGGTATGAAATTCAAAATGGAAAATGCAACGTGCAAGATCGAAGTTTCATTGATGACAAGATCTCCTAATCACACCCAGAACTAACATTTACACAGGAGGTGAAGAGGCAACCGCTTTCCGAACCCCATAGAAAGGACCAATTTCTAATTCAGCGCAAGAAACTCTGCAAGATTTATGAAAAGGTTAGTTGTCACTCTTCCCTCTCATTTTTAGTCTCGGGTGATTTTATATAACTATTAATTTATTAAACTATTAATTTATATTAATTATAATATCTATTTATAATAAATTTAATCAATTAAATTTATCTATTAAGTTAAATACTAGAGCTAAATTACTTTTATTACAATAATAATTAGTAATTATCATTATTTAATTTAAATTGCTATGCATTACTATGATAATTATCGAAAAGGCTTGCGATAGTTGGTTATAATAGTTTGCACCTTGTTGCAGATGAGAAAGTCCCACGTGACTTCATATTCGTTCTACGCTTGGAAATATATAAAAGGAACAAGGCGTTGGCTTCAAATTCTCTTTCCATGTGAAGAATCGTATACATTTGTTTCTATAATCTAAATCCATATTTAAATATCAATTCTCTTATGTAAATAAACTCTATTTTATTTAGTGTTCTCCTATTTATTTGCTCTTTGCCAATTATTTAATTATTTTCAATTGTGACGTTAAATTACAAAAAATTATATTAAAATCGAACACAGATTTTTATAATATATATATATATATATATATATATATATATATATATATATATATATATATATATATATATATATATATATATATATATATATATATATATATATATATATATATAGAGAATTAAAAAGTTACTGGAGTCGCCGCTGATATATATATATATATATATATATATATATATATATATATATATATATATATATATACTATATATATATAAACATATCTGTATAAAATATATATATATATAATAATAAAATAATAAAAATATAATAAAAAATATATATATATATATATATATATATATATATATATATATATATATATATATATATATATATATATATATATATAATAATATATATACATATATATATATTTATAATATATAATAAACACCAATGTATATATTAATAATATATATATATGCTAATGGAATACTTTTAAAAATAATTAAGATGTTGAAAATAAATAAATTTAGAATAATAAGAGATATGTGTGAGAATAACAACAATAAAACAAGATTTAAAGCTATATATATATACTCTTCAACTGCTATATATATATATATATATATATATGTATATGTTTATCTTTAATTTTCGTCTTCAGTATTCATTTTTTCAATTGCATAAACAACGATTAACAACACCACCACACTCACCGATGGTTATAATCTAAGGATCACTCCTCACTTCTCAAGCTATATATAAGATCATATGAAGCACCAGATGCTAATTTGTAATATTAACTATTTTTCGGCAATTCTAGGATTTCACCAAGATTTGTATAATCAAAATTAGAGCCAAAATTATCAAAAATTATAACTAAAATTATTAACAAAAATATAGTAAATTTTAGTATAACTCTCTCTCTCTCTCTCTCTCTCTCTCTCTCTCTATATATATATATATATATATATATATATATATATATATATATATATATATATATATATATATATATATATATATATATATATATATATATATATATATATTTAAAACTGTATTTCAATCTATATTCAAATCAAAGACTGCTGCCTTTAGGTAAAAGTTACAAAAGTTGCAATGTTAACCGTATATCCAAATTGGCAATAAAGCGTTTCAATATTTTGACCCTTATTTCCAGACGTACTATGGCTCCTAAAAAAAAAAAAAAAAAAATCCTTATGTATTGGTCCTCTTCAGTATGACACGGTCTTTCAACCTGTCGTCAAATCAAAGATTATTACCCATTATTTAAAATGTTACAAGAGTTTCAATGTTAATGGTATATCAAGATTGCTATTCAAGCATTCCATTTTTTTTACCCTTATTACAGGACCTACTATGGGTCCTACAAAAAAAAAAAAGGGGTATTATATATACAGATGCATTGGCCATCTTCAGATAGAAACTGTCTTTCAATCTGAAGTCAAATTACAGACTGTTGGGACTCATGCAAAAAGTTACGTGTTGCAATGTTAATGGTATATTCAAATTGGTATTTAAGCATTCCAATATTTTTTTCCTTTCTTCTTAACCTACTATGGGCCCTACAAAAACTGGAGATATCCAGATATGTTGGCAATATTCAGGTGGACACGTTCTTTCAAACCGTAGTCAAGTCAAAGACTATTGCCCCTCATGTATAACGTCACAAGAGTTCAAATTTAATAGTATGTGATGTTGTCATGGTAAAGTAAAATTCCATTTTTAAACATTATTATTTTATAATTTTGGATCCTTAACTAAATAAGCAAATGTTCGAGGTGTCTTTTCATTAGAATTCCACGAATTTTACATTCGGGATTAATATTAAAGGGTAGGCCCCTTAGGTATTTAATGTTTTCATGGTAAAATAATGTATCGCTTATATTTATTCTTATTTCATAATTTCGTATTCAACATTAAATAAGAAAATGTTTGAGGTATCTTATCTCTACAAATTTTACATTCGAGATAGATTAATATTAAAGCTTAGGCCCCTTAGGTATGTGATGTTGTCATGGTAAATTAAAGTTTCATCTTTAAACATATTTATTGCATCATTTCGGATCCTACATTAATTAAGCAAGTGTTTTACACGGGATCAATATTAAAACATTGTTCTGTTTGGTATGTGAAGTTGTTTTATAAAATAGATTCATTTTTAAACATTTTAAATTCATAATTTCGAATCCTACATAAAATGAGCAAGTATATGAGGACTCCACTCAGCTGAATCTGCAAATTTTATAATCGGGATTAATATTAAAGCCTAGGATTCCTTAGGTATGTGATGTTATCATGGTCAAATAATGTTTAAATTTTAAATATTTTTATTTCATAATTTCAGATCTCATTAGCAAGTATTTGAGATTTCTCAATAGAATACTGAGAATTGTACATTCTGGATTAATATTAAAGCCTAGGCCCGTTAGGTTTGTGATGTTGCTATGGTAAAATAAAGTTTTCATTTTTATACGTTATTAATTCATTATTTTGGATCCCACATTAAATAAGCAAATATTTAAGGTGCCTTCTCGGTTGATTATCAAAATTTTACATTCGGGATTAATATTAAAGTATGATATATATATATATATATATATATATATATATATATATATATATATATATATATATATATATATATATATATATATATATATATATATATATATATATATATATATATATATATATATATATATATATATATATATATATATATATATATATATATAATATTTAGGTATGTGATGTCAATGTAAAATAAATTTTCATTTTTAAACATTTTTATTTCATTATTTAGGATCCTACAATAAATAAGCAAGTTATTGTGGTGCCTTGTCAGTAAAAATTTACGGATTTTAAAATCGGGATTAACATTAAAGGCTGGGCCTCCTTAGGTAGGTGATTTTGACATGGAAAAATAAAGTTTCAGTTTTAATCAATTTTATTTCATAATTTCGGATCTTACATTAAAAAAGCAATTGTTTGAGGTGTCGTCTCAGTAGAATTCTAAGTATTTTACAATCTGGATTAATATTAAAGCCTAATTACCGTTATTTTTGTGATGTAGTCATGGTAAAATAAAGTTTCATTTTACTACTTTTTTATTTCATTATTTCGGATCCTACAGTAAATAAGCAATTGTTTAAGGTGTCTTCTCAGTAGAAATCCACGAATTTTAATATCGGGATTAATATTAAAGGCTAGGTATCCTTAGGTATGTGATGTTTTCGTGGAAAAATTTAGTTTCATTTTTAATCAATTTTATTTCATAATTTGGGATCTTACATTAACAAAACAAGTTTTTGATGTGCTTTCTCAGTAGAATTCTAAAAAAAATTACATTCGAAATTAATATTAAAGCCTAGACACCCTTGGGTATGTAATGCTGTCATTGTAAAATAACGTTGCATTCTAAAAAGTTTTATTTTGTAATTTCTGACCCTCTTAAACAAGCAGATTTTTAAGTTTTTTTCCCAGTAGAATTCTACGAATTTTACATTCGGAATTAATATTAAAGCCTAGAGCCAATTGGGTATGTGATGCTGTCATGGTTAAATAAAGCTTAATTTTTAAACATTATTATTTCATAATTTCTGATCCTACATTAAATAGGCAAGTGCTTGAGGTGTCATATAGATAGAATTCTACAAATTTTACTTTAGGGATTAATATATAATTTTTAGGTATATGATTGTGTAATATTTATATGATTAGGTATATGATTATACGCCAATGTAAAATAAAGTTTCATTTTTAAACATTATAATTTCATAATTTCTGATCCTACATTAAATAAGCAAGAGTTTAAGGTGTCTTTCATTAGAATTCTATGTACTTTATATTCAAGATTAATATTAAAGCCTAGGGCACTTTAGGTAAGTGATTTTGCCATGGTAAAATAACGTTTCATTTTTAATTAAACACTTTTATTTCATAATTTCGAATCCTACATTAAATAAACAAGTGTTTGACGTGTCTTCTCAGAAGAATTCTAAGAATTTTATATTCGGGATTTTTAATAAAGCTTAGTCCCCCTTAGTATGTAATATTTTTTTTTAAATATCAAAATTTCTGGACCCTACATTAAATAAGCAAGTGTTTGATGCCTTCACTCAGTAGAAATCTGCAAATTATTTATATGATGATGTTATGGTAAAATAAAGTTCATTTTTTATTAATTTATTTCTAATTGCAACTCCATTAAATAAGCAAATTTATAAGGCGTCTTCTCAGCAGAATTCTATGAAATTTACATTAGGGAGTAAATTTAAAGCCTACTACCCCTTCGGTATGTGATGTTGTCATGGCAAATTAAAATTTCATTTTAAGACATTTTTATTTCATAATTTCTGACCCTACATTAAATAAGCAAATGATTGAGGCGTCTTTTAAGTAAAATTATACAAAATTTACACTCGTGATTAATATCAAAGCCTAGGCCCAATGAAGCTTGTCATAGAAAAAATAAAGTTTACTTTTTAAACATTTTTATTTCATTTTTTTATATCCTACATTAAATGAATAAGTGTTTGTGGTGTCTACTCAGTAGAATTTTACGAAATTTACTTTCTGGATTAATATATTATTTCAAATTTAGGTATGTGACGTCTACTCAGTAGAATTTTACGAAATTTACTTTCTAGATTAATATATTATTTCGAATTCTAAATTAAATAAGCAAGTATTTGAGGTGTCTTCTCAATAGACTTCTACAAATTTTACATTCGGGATTAATATTAAAGTATAGGCTCCATTAGGTATGTGATTTTGTCATGGTAAAATAAAATTTCATTTTTAAAATTTTTTATTTTATAACTTCTGATTTTGTAATCGTAAAATAAAGTTTCATTTTTAAACATTTTTATTTCATTATTTCGGATCATGCCTTAAAAGAAAAAGTGTTTGACGTGCTTTCTCAGTAGAATTCTACGAATTTTACATTCGTGATTAATACTGAAGCAAATTATGCGATATTAGGTATGTGATATTGTCAATTTCAAACGGTTTCATTTTTGAACATTTTTATTTCATGATATCTGAACCAATATAAAATAAACAAGTGTATGAGGTGTCTTCTCAGTAGAATTCCACCAATTTTACATTCGAGATTAATATTTTTAAAGGTATGTGCTGATATCATGGTAAAATAATGTTTCATTTTTAAACATTTTATTTCATAATTTCGGATACAACATTAAATAATCATGTGTTTTTGTAATCTCAGTGGGATTCTACTTATTTTATATTCGGGATTAATATTAAATCATATTCCCAATTAGGTATTTGATGTTGCCATTGTAAAATAATGTTTCATTTCTAAACATTTTTATTTCATTATTTCGGATCTAAAATTAAATAAACAAGTTTTTGAGGTGTCATCTCAGCTAAATTCTCCAAATATTACATTCGGGAATAATATTAAAATCTATTAATATTAATATTATGTATATGATTTTGTCATGCTAAAATAAAATTTCATTTATAAACATTTTTATTGCATAATTTCTGACCCTACACATAGCAAGTTTTTTAGGTGTCTTCTTAGTATTATTCTACAAATTTTATATTTCCGCGATTAAATATATATATATATATATATATATATATAATTTATTATTATTATATATATTATATATATTATACTGATATATATAAATATTAAATATATTAATATAAATTATATATATAATTAATATTTATATCTTTTTATATTCTTTAATATATAATTAGAGATAATATATCATAATGAAGAAAGAATTAAAAATACTAATATCTATACACATAACCCACCTACTACCCCCACTATAATATCACCCACCGTATAAATATATTAATATATATATATATTATATTATTAATTTTAATATTATATATATATATATAATATATATATATATATTATATTATTATATATATATTATATTATATATTAATATTTTTATATATTTATATATTCGCGATATATATATAACTATATATTATTCTATATATATATATATATATATATATATTATAATGAAAGATATATATTTATATATATATTATATACTTTATATATTATATACAATATTATATTATTAATTATATATATTATAATTTAGATTATTTTATATGTATTCTTAAAATTTTAATTCTGATATATTATATATATTTTATATATTATCTTTATTATATTATATATATATAATATTATATATAATTTTCTATATTATATATAATATATATATATGTATATATATAAGCAATTTTATTTCAGAATTTCTGACCATACGTTAAATAAGCAAGTGATTGAGGTGTCTTGATAGAATTCTACGAATTTTACATTCTGGATTACTATTAAACCCTTAGGTCCCTTAGCTATGTGATGTCATGGTAAAATAAAGTTTAATTTTTAAACATTTTTATTTCATCATTTCGGATCCTAGATTAAATAAGCAAGTGTTTCAGGTGTCTTCTCAGTAAAATTCTGCAAATTTTTCATTTGTGGTTAATAAACAAGGTCCCTTAGGTATAATATATTATCATGTTAAAAAATTTATTTTTGAAGATTAAGTGGAATTCATCTCTATAACTATTCAAATTTTTGAGGCATTAAAGGCCTCGACGGAATGCCCCAAGTCTCATATATGCTCATAGTGTACTAGTGTACTCCTATTATTTGCTATCATGTTGAAATAATGTTCATTTTAACCATTTTATTTTAGTTTCCAATTCTACGTGAATTAATCAAGTGTTTGAAGGTGTCTTCTCATCAGAATTCTAATAATTTTACATTCTGGATTAATGTTAAAGTCAAGGTCCTTTTCGGTATATAATGATATCAAGTTAAAATAAATTTTCTTTTTTGAAACATTTTAATTTCATAGTTTCCATATTCTTTAATAACAAGGTTTAGTTTTTGAGAAAAAATTTCAAGAATTTTACGTTTAAGACAAGCATTAAAGCCTATGTCTATTAGGTATATAATGTTATTAGGTTAAATTAAATTATCATTTTTAAAATTTTTCATTTTCCACAATAAACATTATATATTTCAGTATAATATAGATTACTAGTTTACCTAATACATTTTCATATATTATTTCTTTATATATTATATATATTATATATTATAATTTATTATATATATATATATATATATATTTTTATATTATATATTTTACAATATATTTCTAATTTAATTACTTATCTTTATATGTTAGGCATAAGATTGTAAATAAAATAATTATATATATATATTTAATTATTTATATTATTATATTATTAATTATATATGATATAAGAATATAAATTATATATTTTATTATTATTATATTATATATATATTATTATATATTATTTATATATATATATATATATATATAATATAATATATTATAATTATATCTATATATTATTATATATTATATATATTTTATATATATATATTATATATATATATATATATATATATATATATATATATGTATCACGTTAAAAAAAATCATTTATAAACATTTTTTAATTTTATCAATTTTTAACAAGCAAGCCTGAATGTTTACTCATGGATTTTGCAATTTACAAATCTAATATTAAACTTAACACTTAGGGTACATATTATTCATTTAATATCATGTTAATTTGATTTTAGAATCTTTATTTCATTAGTTTCCATCAAATGAAAAAAATATGGTAGAGAGACATTTTAACTTTACTACGAAATTTTTTTGTGCGAATTATGCAATAAACCTTTTATTTTATAATTTATATATAATAATCCTACATTAAACAAGCAAGTAGAAGTAGAACATATTTACATTAGAATTTATATATATTATTATATTATTATTATTTATTATTTTTATGATATAATATATATATATATATATTATTATAATATAAAATATATTTATATATTATAGTACAGTATATTAAAAATTTTCACAAATAATTTTAATATTTGGTGACAGCTTATAAAAAGATCAAGAACTTCTCTTAGTTCATTTCGTCTATATATCTTTATAATCTTGCAGTTTGCTTACGATTATATATATATATTATAGATTATATATATATTATATACTATATATATATTATTATATATATAATATATATTATATATATTATATAACGAAATATATATTTTAGGAAGAGATCACCGTGACCATTTTTCACCTTATACTATCGAGAGGTGACAGAACTGTCACAAGAGATTTCCTTGTCTACAGTTTGTATATTATTTTTTCCGCTGAGTCGATTTTGGAATCTATGAACCAAATTGAGGTTGCATCAATTGGAGTTAAAACCCTTTTCTTTCTTTTATCCGCCCTTTTTCTTCCCCCCTTTTTCTAAGTTAGATCTGTACCCTGAAAATTGTCCTTCATCTGTTAATACGCTAATGTAGTACGAGGTTAGTATGTTTTTGTTTGCGGATAGTGTTCGACTATCTGAGAGCTATTTAGGAGAGTAGGTTATACTGAAATTTGTACTATAGGTTACCAACTGTCCGTAACAGGTAATAGGCTTACTCCCGAAAGGGGGTTGGCCCCTTAAAGGTTTTTGGATCCGTTTTAAGGGTTAGAAGAGCTCATAAAGGATTGAAATTTGTGCATTCTAGTTGATGTAACTCCGTATGAATTACGGAGAAAACTTTTTATTACTAGGCTTCATCTCTGGAGTACTTCTTAGAAGTCGTCAATCCCTTTAAATTTGTAAACTTTTTTATGGACGTGACTCCTTTTAGCGAGTTGTCTGTACGTCCGTAAAGTGTTAATCTTGAATGTACTTTCTAGAGATGTTATTCCGAACTTAAAAGTTGCGTGACCGACTTCGGAGGCGTGTCGCCCGCTACGCCCTATAAGAAATTGGTGTAGATAGACGAATTTGAATATAGCAGAGGAAGAAAGGGATAGGTTTTGTAGCAATGAGACAATTTCCGGACAAGAGTGAGTCGAGAGGAGTTGAATCTAGTACAAACGCATAGGGCCAAATTGTGTCTTAAATATGTTTATAAGCCGTAGATTGATTATGACGTTTCATAACTCAAGGTGTCTTGATGCAGGGAGTTTCCAGAAGAAAAACACAATGCGTGAAGAAGAAGAAAGTGGAACGGATCGACGAAAGAGAGAAGTTTTATGTGTTGAGCAAATGAGCCAATTGCGGAACCGTGCTGGAGTTCGGACAGAGTCGAGCAAAGTCCCGGATCCGACCCCGGTGCGACCGAGTTCTAAACATTGCTTATTTAAATATTGGTATCATCTATGCTTATAAGACTTAGGCTTTATGAGGGATTCAAAACCTTGAGGGGTATCTGAGTAAGGGGTTTCCTTACACGAAAAACAGAGTTAAACGTCCAACTCTTTTCTTTTTAATATGAAATCTAAAGTTTTGTTTAGCTCTTTTATTGTTTCTATATTTTATTTTTTCTTTTGCGATTTTTTTTTATTTATACATTTTTTATATATTTTAAATTTTACATTGATAATTTTCCTTTTTTTTTAATTTCAATCCTTTTTACTTACTTCCAAGTGACATGAATACAGAATAACAGAAAAGTAAAAATAAATTATAGGAAAAAATGAATTCGGGGAGTACGCAATTTAACCTTATTCGTAAAGTGTTGTTCATACCTAAAGTATACAATTTTCAAGCCTTTACCTTCTCTCTATTAAGAGTAGTTCCATATCGCACCGCTGTATCACGACCGAGGTTATCCATTACCTATACATTTCCAAATTCGGGAATACGTAAGTCCTAAATTACGAATCTTAAATATTATATATTTACATTATTAATTTAAATAATACTATATTATAATATATTATTATAATATCAATATATATCTCTCTACCTATATATATTTCAATTATATATATATAGCATATTATATCTATTATTATATTATATACTATTAATCTATACCTTACGGATCGTGTTGAAAGGACCAATAAATTTGTTAGTTTTAATATTTTTATTTTTACTATTAAAAATGAAGTAAATAAATTTCGCGTTAGATCCGAAGTATTTGGAGAATGAAGAATGAATTCACCAGGGATGCGGATGAAAGGTGGAGCCTCGCTTGGGTTTTTAAATAAATAATACGTTAATTAGGTTTCAAATTATTATTATCTTATACTCTTATTATATATATATTAAATATATTATTATTATATATTTATATATATATATATTATAATATATATTATATAACACTATATTATAAAAATATATTAATATATATTATATATATATATACATTTTAAAATATAAATAACAGAATTAATCATATATATAATCATATATTTTATTCTTTATTTATAATATTTATAAATAATATTTTTATATTATATATATATATATATTTATTTTATTATCCATATATATATATATTCTATATTGATAGTTTATATATATTGTAGTGCTATAACATCAATAAAGTATTATTAAACTGTATTGATTTAGTATGCTATATATATATATATATTACATCTATAATATACTATACATTACATGTATGTTCATATTATATATATATTATATTATTTATATAATATATATGGTAAATTTAATCCTTAAAAATATTAAATAAAAAAAGAAACATTATTAAATTAAAAAATTTGGCACTTCTTTTAGAAATTATATTTATAACTTCTATTATTTAATTTAATTAAAAGAATTAACTCTTCTATAAACTCATAATTTTTATAATATATTAAATATTATATATATTATATATATTTAATATTAATATATTTACGTATATATATATTTTTATATATATTTTATTTTATAATTTATTTATTATAATATATTATAATATATATTATTATTTTATATATATTTATATATATATATATTATTTTTTTTATATATATATATATTATATATATTATATATATATATAATATATAATTTATGAACATTGTTATGCAACCTCTATTTAATTGGAAGTTTTAACTCTAATTATAATATAATTATAAATAATAAAATATAATAATATAATATATATATAATATATATAATAATTAAATTAATAAATAATAATAATATTATATATATGCTTAGAGAGGGAGGCATTCCCCCTATCTTGCCGAAATAAAGATTATGAACCTCTGTATGTGGCCATTTTTATTTTAGTAGGAAAACTGAAAAATACATCAATATAGATAATGAAGTAGTATTATGCTGCTTCTTAAGTATTATATTATTTTTTCTAAATTTTAATGTTTTTCGTTTTCATATTGTTAAAGTCAATAGGCTTTGTGCTTTTATACGTGGATCTTCTGCATTATTCTCCCGCTAAACTTTCAGTAGTTTAGCTCTGGACGGAGAAAGCCATTAAGATTGAGACTGCACTTTATCAGTCGCAACCATAAAAAACCATTGCAAAATAAAAGAATATCCAGATTTGAAGCAATTATATTATATATTTTATAAATATTATTTTATATATTATATATATATGATATTATTATTTTTATATATATATAATTTATATATATATATTATATATTATATTATATATATGTAATTATATTAATATATTTTATTTATATATTTATTATTCATATTAATTATCATTAAATATATTATATATTATTAATATATATTATATATTTTTATATTATATATAATTATTTTATATTATATATTTATATTTTATTATAATTTAATATATTATATATATATTATTTCATACTTGCCCCCCCCCTATGAATAGCCTGCCCATTATTAATAATAATATAATGTAATAATATATATATATAATAATATATTAAATAAAATAATCATTAGTATAATATAATTATAATTACTAAAGTACTTTCCTTCACTATTCTTCAAATTTTTTTTATAGCAAAATTCATTCATCTCTTCCTTATCTAGAATTCTACTTATAAACTAGTTATATTTATTTAGTTTCGACGGTTTAGTCGTATTGACATCTTCAGAGGTTTGATTCTAACAATTCATAAAACATAATAAATATTTAAAATTAAAATACTAATGACTTTAAATTTTACTTTAATTAATATTTAATTTAACACAGTAAGATCTTAATGTTTTTTAAAGTTTTTTTGTAAGCTCTTTTACTGTTTTGCTCTTAAGAGCTCGAAATTTGAATGACTGTGAGATATAAGGTATAGTTGTTTTGTTATTCCCTGAATCAAATGTTAATATTTTATAGGTTAATCGTGTGTATGCCTATCTGTCAATTGTGTTAACCAATATACGTCGAAGTACAGTAGACTCGGACATGCAATTGTACCACATGGTGATTAATGAAAGGTATCCTTTGAGAGCGAGAAAGTTTTTTGTTTTTGTATAGGTTTAAACTGTGATATTTGTGTGCTTGTGATTAATGTGCGTGTTCATAATGCCGGTACATTTTCCTACCAAGTTCTTTGTTAAGATTTTAAAATACATTATGCTTTCAGATATTATTCGTATTGTCCTGTTTTATAGAGTATTTTGATGTTTTGTTATATTTTTTCCCCGTTAAATTAAAGTGTTTACAGGATCAGTTTCGTTTTATACTTTGAACTTCAAATCAAATGATCCCATCGAGACATTATAGCCTTATATGATTTAACAATTGAAATTTTGTTATTTTCAGGATGGGATAGAGTGTAATTGTAGCTATTCATGCTTGATTTAGGTTTTTGCTCGTTTGTAAGGTGATATTGTAGATCAAGTTAATAATATATTTTGAATTTTCCAGATCGTATTTGAGCAGAAGGTTGCAAGCGGTTTGATTAACTGATAAATTCTGATGGTTACTAAAATATAAGGTTCGTAAATTCTACATAGGCTAGTTAAATGTATGTTTTCCTTCATTTCATTTCTGCTCGCCAGTAAAAGTCGGATTAGGCCGAGGAATCCATAGCAACCCACCTTATCGGTAGAACAATTGAAATTGAAAGGGTTCAGAGTAAATCATTTAATAAGGTGCTCATGATTTAGTAGTAGAGAGAAAGTGTAGATGGGGTGATTGAGATAGAGAGATGAGAGAGAGAAGAGAGGTGATGAGAGATTAGAACTATATCTATGAGAGAGAGGTTTACACAGAGATGTATAGAGATCGAATTATCGAATAGAAAGGGCAAGCTGATGTAATTGCTGATAGAGAGATGTAAGAAGGAAGATGAAAGTTTAAGTTTCATAATAAGTTTGATGACCAAATGA
>JABUQX010042376.1:20000-25243 GCA_015478945.1 Trachelipus rathkii | reverse complement strand
CGTTACTTCAAATATCGGTGTTGGGTGTTTAATAATTTTCACCTTCCTCATAATACTTTCGCGTTTTCGTGCTCCACTTCATAGGAGATATATTTTATTTAAGCTACGCGTACCTTAGGTAGGCAAGTTATGCTCATTTTTGTTTATATTTCTTTAAGATTTTGTGGTTTTAATTTTTCTTATATAGATTCGATGATACCTTGAAACTAATAATCTTTAATCATTTTTCTATGTCTTTTATTATTATAAAAATAAGAAGAAAAGGAAGAGAACACCCAGCCTATCCTTAACTACGCCACTGATATATATGTATATATATATATATATATACCTTTATCTCTCTCTCTTCTCTATATATATATACGTATATATATATATATATATATATATATATATATATATATCTTAATATATTAGAGTAGTGGTTAAAACTTATTTCAGGAAAGGGAACCGGTTGCTAACTCTTACGACAAAGCAGAGAACCGTTTCTAAAATAGTTGGCAACTATTAAAGTCCAATATAACACTATACACGGCGACTAAAAATGTGCAAGTGAAAGAAAGTGGCGAAATAGGAGGAAAAAAAAGTGTTCCAGGCTTGCGCAGCTGGATACGAATGAGAATAGCAGTTAAGTTGGGGTAATAGAGATGGAAAGAGAGAGGATGAAATTGCGGAAAGACGAGAAGATCGAACTCCCGTCAAATGAACACGTTTGCCATTAGAGAGTTAATAAAAGCAGTTTCTGTTGCAGGGTTAATCGACGGTCTGACACATCCATGCGGTGTGGTGCGGTGCTGTGCTGGGGGATAAATAGGGGTCCTCTGCCAACCATAGACTCTATTGTAATGTCGATAGAATAAGAAAAGTCCATGAATCTATCCTTACAGGGAAAGCTATGTGAGTGAAGCCGTCCGTGTTACGCAACGCGTACTCCATTCAAGGACGTAACGAGTCCCAGTGCAGAGCAAAATGTTATCGTGATGTGAAGTTCTGAGATCGAATCCGAATACTGAAGGTTGTTTTATTTTTCCAAAAAAGATCACGATCGAGAAAAGGAAATACAAAGCATTTGAAAGACAAGAGAAGGTTTTAGTTGTATGTTTTCAAAGATTATGTAATTTTATGGAACAGTTGGTCGAGTAGATACGATGATGAACTGCTATTGAGTCATTGAAAACAATTGTGTTTTCTCTACCCCAATTAGAAACACGAGAATAATCAAAGGTCAGTTGCACCGAGGTCATTCTCCAAGAATCAGATATTTTCGTTCATTGCATTTTTCAAAATGAAAAAAAAATAATGAAAGTTAGGAGATTTAAAATTTTTCCAAATCTTTCTCTTAAAAATAGATTCCAAAATTTTAAAGAGCAGCAATGAAAAGGTTGAGAAGCCTCCACCTTCATCGGGAACAAGGTTAATGAGCCGACGCTTCCAGCAGTAAGCAAATATCGAAAGTGACAAGCAAAGGCACTGAGTGGAAACAGTTATCCAAAGCTGAGTTCAAAATATCCAACATGTAATATGAGAATCACAGACTTGACAGTGTCAGGACCATACGTCTTCTTAATTTATACCTTTAAGTATAATAAAAATCTAAAATGGAATTAGAGGCAAGGGTCACAGCGAAGTGTTCAGTTTTATTAGAACAGAAGGTAGCAGCGGTTGTCAGAAGATGCAACATCTGTCTTTGGACGAAAAGTGGGCAAAGATATTAAGAGGAACAATGAGGAGTTTACTATCGAAACCCTATATATATATATACTATATATACTATATATATATATATATATATATATATATATATATATATATACTATATATATATATATATATATATATATATATATATATATATATATCTATATGCCTATATATATAGCAACTATATATATACGGGGTGTTTCTAAGAATCTTCCGATTTGAAAAAGAGTTTATTATGAAAACTAATGAACATAAAAAAGAAATAAAGTTTATATTACAATACTAAGCATAAATATTTTTTTCCCCATACCAAATCAAAGGTGCTCAATATGTTCACCATTGGATGCACGGCATATGTCTGGACAGTAGTCAAACTAGTCCCAATCCTTTATATATACAAGCATGTCTGCGCGAGTATGTCTTCATCCACTGCTTCCACGGCTACTGTTATGTATCTTCTTATGCGTATCTGCGTATTTCCTTTATCGCTAGACTGAAGATACGCATAACGGCAGACGTGGAAGCGAATGGATACATCATCTCCGCAAAGGTTTGGGACGAAGTTTGACTATCGCTGAACATATGCCGATGCATCAATGGTGAACATATTGAGCGGTTTGGTATGGGAAAAACATGCAGTATTGGCAGCAAACAGTACAGGCTCTGTGTTCAATAGTTTTAATAAACTCTTTCAAATCGGATGATACTTATGAAACACCCTGTAATATATATATATATATATATGCTATATATATATATATATATATACTATATATATATATATATATATATATATATATATATATATACATATATATATAATATATAACAACCTATCTACTACCATCTACTATCTCCTCTCTCCCAAAATGCCGACTGGAGAAAGTTTTTTAAGACGGGTGGCTCCACTGCTCCAATAAGAAGGGCTAGGTTTGCAGATGGTGTTGTACGGGAAGCTTGTTTTATCCTTGAAATGTATTGAAAAGATCAGGGCGAGATCTTTCCTCAGTACCGAGTTACATGTTGGTGAGATTCAAAGGTTGCCGCGAATCAGTTGAAGATGACTCCCGGTCCGGCCGGCCTTCCACTTCAACAACCAACGAAAACATTGTTAAGATTCGTGATTAAATGCGCATTGATTGTAGACTAACAATTAGGGAGATGTCTGATGAAATGAATTTAAGTTTCTACGCGGTTCGGTCAACTTTAAATGAAGGTTTGAAAATGCGTTCAGTGTTCACGAAATTCATTCCAAAATTGTTGTCAGACCAGCAGAAACAACACCAACTTGAAGTGTCCCAAGACCTGATTAATCGGGTCGAAAGTGACCCAGATTTGTTAAATAGGGTAATTATAGGCGACAAATTATGGGTTTATGGGCATGACCCAGAATCAAAGGCAGAATCATCGCAGTGGAAGGGTCCAAATTCGCCACGACCGAAAAAAGCGCGACAAAGTCTGTCGAATGTGAAGGCAAGGTTCTTATTGTTTTTTTTTCAATTCTAGAGGGCAGACAGTCAACCAGGAATACTTTAAAAGTGTCCTTCAGCGTTTGCGCCACAAAGTGCGGAAGAAATGTCATGCACTTTAGTGATACAAAAATTGTGTCCTCCACCACGAAAACGCATCGGCTCATGTGGGCTGTGGCCTTCTCGATAGCGGAATTTTTTACCAACTTTCAAATATCTGTGCTTCCGCAACCACCTTATTCCCCTGATATAGCTCCTGCCGACTTCTACCTGATTCCAAAATTGAAAATTTCGCTGAAAGTTAAACGATTTTACTCAATTGAAGACATCCTGGTAAATACGGAGAGGGATCTTAACGCCTTTAGGAAAGAAAATTTCCAGGAATGCTTCCAAAAGTTGAAACACCGTTGGAGTCGGTGTGTTGAGTCGGAAGGAGACTACTTTGAAGGAAATCTATCACAATAACCTATAGGTCCTACCATTTTGAAATTACAGGTACAGTCCTAAAACTTTCTAATCACACTTATATATATATATAATATATATATATGATATATATTATATATATATATATATATATAATATATATATATAGTAATATATATATATTATATATATATAATATATATATATATATATATATAATATATATAATATCTATATACTATAATATATATTATTATATCATATATATGTATTATCTATATATATATATATATTATATATATATAATATATATATATATATATAATTATATAATATATATATATATATTATATAATATATTATTATTATATATTATATATATATTTAGTGAATGACGATTCCAAATTTCACTGATGCGATTTCGTACCGATCCAGTCAAAAGTGCGATTGCCGATCGATCTCCGATTTCAATTACTTTATATATTATATATAGTATTATATTATATACTATAATATATATATATATATATATATATATATATATATATATAATATATTATATATATAATATATTATATATATATCTATATCTATATATATATATATTATATATATATATTAATATATATATATATATATATATAATAATATATTTATATTAATATAATTATATATATTATTATATATATCTATATATATATATATATATATATATATATTATATATTATATATATATATTTATATGATATATATATATATTAATATATAATATAATCATTATATATATATATATATATATATATCCTATATATTATATATATATATATATATATATATATATATATTAATATATTATAATTATATATATTATATTTACTTATATATAATATATATATTATTATATATATATATATATAATTATATATATATAATATTATATATATATATATATATATATATATATAATATATATATATATCTAATTTTGCTAAATCAACTAATTTTAGATATTTAAAACCTTATAAATTAATGTTATAGAATTTTCTTATATTTTATCTTTGCTAAAGAAATTAGTTAATTACCTTAAATTTATTTTACCATGAAAAATAATAGCAATATCTAAAAATTTACAATAATGAACAATTTTGTCATTTTTTGTTTAAAAAAAATTCCTTTTTAATTTTACTAAGAGTAAGATCTTGAAGCAAAATCTTATCATTTTATTTGTAGTCAAAGCAGATTTAAATTGTAGTGCAACACATTAACATTTAATGCCCGTTTCTGAGTGCATCAGATTTTTTTAGGAGAATAAATTGATCTCCAATTCTGAAGAGTCTTTCAACTTTCCCTGAAAGAGTGGCGAGCTTAAATTATTTTCTTGCAAGGAAGCCCGAAATGCTGAAAATGTACCTTTTTATTCGATGACCACATTGTAAGGACTTTCCTGATTTTAATAAGTTTCATATTTTTTATATTGGCTGATTTCTACTTTATAACATCTTCAATTTTTCAATATATGTGTCTTTCTCCTTAGAAATGAGTTTTGCTGTTTTTAAAGTCTTTCTCTCTTTAAATTTCGAAAAACAGCTTTCAAAACTGGTTAAAACTATTATTCTTCAGTATCATTTTTTTCGCCCTATTCTGTT
>JABUQX010042376.1:15000-17500 GCA_015478945.1 Trachelipus rathkii | reverse complement strand
GAGCAATAATTTCTCTTGTTATATGTAATGCGGTTTGAAAAGATAAGTCCCATGCTTTCTCCACAAACGAGGTCTGTGTTATTGTTGTTAAAATATCTTTATGGAAATAAGACCTAAAACCTAAAAATAAAATTAGAATAAAATTACAAAATAAAAACAAAATTACAAACCAATTTAAAATTAATCATAGCGTTTTAAAACCTTGGATATTAATTTTTGAAGAAATCAACATATGAAATAAATTAAAAACCACAAAGAAAAATATTCCCAAGGCACGCCCAAAGATCACAGAATTTGAATGCTTTATAAGTTATGCTGAGTTAAGTAAGCATTTTCTCTCAAGATTTCAATTTGACATCATTTTGTATAGCACGCATATATATATATATATATATATATATATATATATATAATTATATATATATATTATATATATATAATTATATATATATACTATTATATATAATAATATTATATATATATATTTAATTACTCTGAAAAGCATAATATAAACTGAAGAATATTTAAACATATTTCAATTACTATGAATATATATATATATATAAAAAAAAAAAAGTTAACAAAAGTATTTTACCCACTAAGATTATATAGGGACAAAGTAAATTTTATATTAATATATATTATATGATATATATATATATATATATATATATATATACATATATATATGTGGAAACAAAATAATAACATAGACTTTCAAGTCACAAGGGTCAATTTACATAACATTTTCCATTCTCAATAACACAAAAAAAATTAGTGAAATTAATAATATAATATATAATAATAATATAATAATATAATTAATTATAATATATAGTGTGAAATAATAAAGAAACACAATAATTGTTTAATTAATAAAGACATTAATAATATGAAATATGAGCCTTTGCACAACAAGGAAAGGGTAAAAATATTATTAATAATAATAATAATAATAATAATAATAAGTAATCAACAGAATCGTAAGCATAACAAATAATAATAATATAATACTTAATAATAATAATAATAATAATAATAATAATAATAATAATAATAATAATAATAATAATAATAATAATAATAATAATAATAATAATAATAATAATAATAATAATATAAATAATAAATATATAATAAAATAATTTTAAAATTAGTAATAATATAGTATAATAAAATAATTTTATTATATTATTATAATTATTATATTATTATTATTATTATTATTATTATTATATTATTATTATTATTTATTATATTATTATTATTAAGAAAAATAATAATTTAAAAATCATCTTTTCTTAAATCAGTTTCCTTGTTTCATTAAAATTACAAATTACAATTTTTTTTAATTCCTTTTCGTATTTTATTTTCATTATATACTTATATTGATTATTTTATTATTTATCTCATTATAACGGATTATTTCATTATTTTATTTATTTATTTATTTGTTTTGATGTTTTATTTGTGTGTGAGTGTAATCCGACAGAATTTTTACCAATTAATGTGATAATATATACTTTTCAAATTTAAAACGTTTCCCATCATCAGCACTTTAATTGAAAAAAAATAATATAATAATAAATAATAGAAATAATAATAAAATAATAATAAATAATATAAAATATAGTAATTGTAATAATATAATTAATATACTAATAATAAAATAAATAATAATAATAAATTAATTGTAAAAAATAATAATAATAATAATAATAATAATAATAATAATAATAATAATAATAATTTTAAAGTGGTATTAAAATTTATTATAAAAAAATTCAGGAAAAAAAGTGAAAAAAAAACGTTTACGAAAACGTTAAAGTTTTCAATATTTGGGTTTTACCTTATATATATATATTTATAGTTATATATATATATATAGATTTATATAATATATATATATAATATAATTATTATATATATATATATAGTTAGTATTATATATATAGTAAGCAAATTAAACCACCCCCCATATCTCTATAACAACCACGAACTAACTCATGGAAATCTAAAACAATAAGAAGGTAAAAATAATAAAACGATCGTAACAAAGATTTTTAAAAAAGTGAACTAAGAAAAAATAAACAAACACTAGCATTTCGACTTCACCTGGAGGTCTATATTAAAGGAATTGCAAATTTAAAAAAAAATCTAATATAACACTGGACAGCTTTGTGATGGTTGGTTGTGCTGTAGCGCGAGGAACTCTTACTGGTAATTTGAGTGCTTGTGTAAGGTGGGAAGTGGGATTGTTTTTTGTGCGTGCGCTATGGTGAGAGGTTTGTGTGTGCGCTCCAGTTTAGGATAAATGTAGGTTTTAAGTGCTGATTGTATCAATTTGGGATATGTGCCTGGATTTGTGTGTGTTGGTGTGTGTTGATTAATGTGAGAGTGTGTTTAATCTCATTCTTTGTTTTTACAACTCTTAGTTACATGGCGTTTGACTTTGTTACGGTTCTGTTGATTGTTTACATTTCATGTGTAGTGGGAGTGT
>JABUQX010042376.1:0-7500 GCA_015478945.1 Trachelipus rathkii | reverse complement strand
GAAAATTTTAAAAAGAAAAAAAAAAAAAAAAAAAAAAAAAAAAAAAATTATTGTTAATAATTATAGTAATATGATTAGAGAGCCTATTTAGAGACCTTTTATTGGTTACTCGTTAAAATAAATAGACTTTCTATTAAATTTTGCTTTTTTAAACTAAAGAATACCCCAAGGGGTATACCGCACCGAGTGGCAGGAGTTACGGAGTCTCTCTGGCCTTCCGGGGATACTCGGGTAGGACTAAATTTCCCCGCCTACCGGGGTGAGGGTTCTCCGGTGATTACCCGCGCTCATTTTGGTATTTGGGGTGTCGCGGGGGTTTCCTCCGCCCCTCCCTACGGGGTAATAAAAAACGTCCCCCCCTGTGTTCCTTTGCTCGAGACTCCCCTACATTGCCGTGCTAATACCTTCTCATAAATTTATAAGTACTACTATACTACTATAAATACATATACTGTGTCTCCCTGGTCCTAAAAAAATAGACTAATTAATTTATTGTTATTTTATAAATAATTTTTTTTTTTTATTTTTTTTTTTTTTTACATTTTCCTAACTAAAATTTTACAAGGATTCCAAAAATGTATTCCTTTTCGCTGTAGCTATTGTAGTTTTTGAGATATTTTTTTTTTTTTTTTTTTTTTTTTTTTTTTGTTTTTTTTTTTTTTTTTTATTTGACTTTGTGAGCATTAAATTTCGTCTCTGGAATTCCAACAATGATAATTGCCTCTTTCGCTACTGTAAGCTAGTTTGAGTTTTTTAAGAATGATGTGTATCCGATTGATAGTTGTGTTTTTAATAACCTAATATTCCACTATATTTAATATTATTATATAATTATTAATTATTATATATTATATATATTATATAATATTATACAAAAATATATATATTATATAAAATTTATTAGGTATTTTAATAATAATATGAATATTCTATCTAGTAATATACTAGATAATACCATCATATAGTAATTAATATAATATATATATAATATTATATTTATAGTAGTGAGACTCATATAGGAATAATTATTATTTATGGGTCAAGGTATGTTTGAAATATATATATTAAGTTGCTTCCACTGAATTTAGATATCGTCCCTCTCGTATTTTTATCACGGCCAAATAAAAAGTCACTCACTCTCAAATATGATATTTAAAGAGACCGCCATAGTTTAGGTAAAGATATACTATATGATCCAAATAAATATATATATTATATATATTGTAGTGATAAAGGCGTAGTCTCATTGCTTATTAATTATTATATAATTGATTATATAGTGTTTATATATTATATATAATTTGTCAAGAGAGATCTAGAGAGAAGAGTGTGATGTGAGAGAGATTAGAAGTGAGTGAGTATGTCATGTGTAGAGTCGGGATGTTCAGATGATAATGAATTTTTGGAGCTCTATCTAAATTTAGCAGGTGTTTGAGGAATAATCCCTTTTGCACTCCTGTCTCAAATTTACAATTTGTTGTTAGTGACTAACAGAACTGTTTTCAGATCAGAATATATTAAATTATATAGCTTGATTAATTTGTATTATATGTTTTCTGTTCTATTTATTTTTATAACAAATCTTGGTGAAAAAAATTAAGCTAGGACACATATCTAGAGATTTTGTTTCCACTGGTATACATGTATAAATCTCTCGGTTAGAGATTTTTAAGATTAAAATAATCTTTGCGAGATCTCCTCTGGAGAGTATTAGCACGGTTGGTTTATGTAGAGTGATCTTATAATCTTCTCTAGCTTGTGCAGACAAGATCAGGCTGAGTCACTAATAGAATTTATTATTAAACATGATAAGTAAGGTAGTGATAGTGTGCGTTTCACTCTTCACATTTGTGCCTTCTATATTCTATATTTGTCTATATGTGTTCAATTAGGTCAATGGAGAATTAATTTGTTTTAATATGTATTCATGTGGTTTGATAAAGAATCATCGGTTCTACAGATAATTACTTGGTTGTGGGTAATCTAAAGGATCACTCCTCCACTTCTCAAAGCTTATAATATAAGATCATATGTTAAGCTTGAGGCACACATATAGGCTAATTATAAGGCTTGTAGTTTGATGTAGTAATCTCACATTGACACACACCATAGTGATATCTATGTGAGACATATCTGAATGTCCTAGGTTATCCACGCCAGTTGATTCAGTGCTTATTTAATATGTTATATGTGTTTATAAAAGCACAAAGAATAATCTAATAGTTATATATAAACTCCAAATAGTATATCTAAATATGCTCCTAGATCTCGGTTTGGCTTAAAAAATTTAATTACATAATATATATGTGGTGCTCCTAGGGTATATATATATATGTGAGTGCAGAGTGGTTTTGTAGAGTCATCTCCTTTCTCTCGTGCGCACATCGTTCATCCCTCTACTAACTCTCCTCTCCTACATCTCTTTGATGTCATGCATACAGTCCTAGTAGTAACAAACTTATTTATATTAGTTATATATGTGTAATAGCAAGGCAAATTAAATAATTATAATTTTAAATATGTAATATCAATGTTATAGATATCGGTTTTGTCAGATTAAATTAAATATTGGCTCCTAGGTACTATATATGGACAATAAGTGTGTAGTATGCACGTTTTTCCGTTTATGCCTGAGTATCCTCTGTTGATCCACGAAACCATGTGACAAAATAATTTGATATAATATATAGATATTCCGATTGTAATGAATTATGAGCCTAGCAAAGATACTCTCTAAATACATTTTAATAATAATTGGTAAAATGAATGCCGCGCCAGTGGTGAAAATAGACCTAGAGGAAATCTATAAAATTATGTCCTCTCTCGAAAAGTCTAAATTAAAAATTTAATGCATGTGATAAATAGAATGGCGGTTTTCAGATAATAATTGGGCTCCCTTAGGTAATTTTAAGGCAGGTGTTTTGAATGGTATCTCCTTTGACTAACAACCGTAGAAAAATTACAATTTGATTTATAGTGTATATAAATATAAGGTATCAAGTATGATCAAGCTTATTTATATTGCTATATTAGGTAAGATAATATGAGATAGGTAAAATTTTTTCTAATTTGTTTAAATATGTATAATTATCATAAATGTTATGATCGGTTTATAGATTATAATAATTTTAGGGCTCACATGATTTAAATTTATAGCAGAATTTTTGTATAGTAACCTCTTTTGCCTATCAAACCTGTTAGAATAAATTGATCAATTTTATTGAATGTAGTGATAAAAGCGTAAGTCATGACTTTATTTATATTATATATATATTATGTAATAAAAGTAATGCATAAATCTAAATATTTATTATTTATAAATATGTATTCATGTTAGATGTTATAATTCAAATTAATATATTTTGGCTCCTAAGGTAATTTATGAGCAGGTGTTTGAGGTTATATAAATCTCCTTTGCTTATATATATATATATATATATATTATTATACAAAACTTCGTGATAAATAAATTCAATTTGAGGTGATTTTGGTTTTAAAACCACATGATAATCAGTTCGATAGATAAGCGTACGTTCAAGATCTCAAAAACTACTTAATTATGCTACATAAGTTGTGAATAAATAGTGATAGTTAAATCAAGTGCATAGTAGTGGGAAATCCTGAAGACTATAGTTTCATTAGCTCGCTATTACAATGTTTGAGGTGATACAGAGTTAATACAAAAAAAAACAAAACACACAAAAAACAACAACAATACATCTCAAACACTACCCAATTAGCTACATAGCGAAAAGTAACTTAACATTTTTTGGATATCCCCCTGTAAATATTTTGTGTAGGGGTAGACTGGATGACATAAATAAAGACAAAAGGATAGACTGGGACATAATATAAAGACAAGAAGAGTGACTGGAACACTAGTAAATAAAAAAAGATTTTGGACTAACAATTGTATTTAGAAGAGGCTGATAATGGCGTAGTCAAATTAGTACTTATTTATTATTATTTGATTATTAATGTATTATTTTAATATTTAGCGAAGAATGAATAAATCTAAATATATACTGTTAGATATTACGACGTATTCATAGTAATTGTATAAGAGTCGTCGCTGTGATGCCGCGACAGGGTAATGAAAAATCCTTGGAAGCCGTAGGGAGAACGTTTTCCTTTTTCGCACGGTGATGTTGTGGGAGTGATCTTGCCCTTGGTGCACAAGTACGTGACACAGACTGGTACAACCCATATAATATATATCCGATAGTAAGAGGTCGGGATGAAAGGTTGTCGTCGAGAGAGACCCTCCCCGGCTAGGGGTGATTAATAATTAGATTTGTTCTACTGACTCGCCTAATGAGCTAGGAATCTTAAATTTCGTCTTCGAGTATGTATTTACTGTTAAGGATCCCGATTTCAGTATGAACTCTCCTGGACGCTTCCTAGGCTACATATCCTCTCGAGCAGGTTGCGTTTGAGGTACTCCTTGTCAACATAACGTGCGCCTGTGAGAGAAGGAATTTTACAATTTGTTTGTCAGTTCATTAAAGCGTTAAAGTACAAGCTAAAAAATATTTATACGATTCGCATAAATTATATGATAGAAATAGTACTACGTGTTGTGTATGAAAATTTGCGTAAAATATCCTCGTTAAAAGGTTCTCTATAAATCTAATGCCTTACTCCTCATGTTTCCTTGAATCTGATATTTCCAGATAAATTAATTACGGTGTGACATTTTACAGCGTAAATATAATCCCAGGCAAGTATTTTGTTGTTTTCTCTTTCTTTATAACTCCGTGAAAATTTACAATTTGATGATAAGCGTAGTCAAGCTTATTTATATTTGTATATGTGTAATACAAAACTAAAGAATATGTATTCATAAACCAGAATTAATTTTGGGCCTTCTAGTTATTTTGTCAGAGCATGGTTGTTTGTAATGCGCTTATCAATTCCTTTGCCAACTATATCTGCCTGGAATTCACAAATATTAATGCTAATATCTCTTGATTTTGTGCTGCTGTGTAGCCTAATTGTAAGTGTTAATTGAAGACATTTTTTTTTTTTTATTTTATTTATATTTTTTTTATTGTTATAAGATAAGAGTAAGCAAAGTAAATCTAATTTGTTTAAGTTTTGTTGGATTCCTTTGGGAGAAACTGAAAATTCACGTGTACATGTTTCGATACAACGGTAACAAAGAGAGACTTTTTTCAGCCTACTATTTTTAATTCTTTGGGATTAATGTCACATTCGTAGGTATCATTTAGAGTCATGGGCATGCCTGTTTTGAGTTTATCTTCTCACTTCTGTGTCACTATCGATTCCTAGACAATATTAATTAGATGTATAATAATTGCTCGCAAAAAATAGATAAGTTATCTATAAAAGTGCGATCGCTAGCAAAACGCTTTGATATATACTCCAAATATTTGTCGTATTATGTCTACTCTTGTTAAACTTAGCAGAATAATATCTCTGACTAAAATAGTCTTAATAATCCTAATACTAAGATGCCTCAGATAATAAATTAAATATATATTAAAAGATGTTATTAAAAAATCTTATTTTATAAAAATTAAAAATAATTAGATGCTTGTGTTAGGTCTCATACGTTTATCTCGCCTAATTCTCTCATGTAATTATAAGAGATAGTTCTCGTCTCCTTTTTCATAGTTTCTGCTCCGGGTATGTCTTATATAGACTTCCATGTGAGTGCTACATAACGATCTTTTACAAAATAAAAGAAATTATTTTAAGTGAATACTATTTATCGAGATATAACTTTTAGCTTAAAATTTCAGTATATTTTTTGATTAAGTAAAAATCAACATTCATACGATTATATATAGGTAAGAAAAGTAACTCTTCACTCATATATATATATTATATTAATATATAATATATATATATATATATATATATATAATATATATATATATTAACTATTAATTAAATATAATATTATATTAATAGACTATATATATATAATATATCATATATATATATATATATATTATTATATATTATTTAATATATATATATTAATATATATATATTATATATATATATTATATATATGTATCTTAGAAGTTGTCGTAAAGCCAGTTGGATTATAAGAATTCAGAAAGGAAAGAGATAACTATAATATTTAGTAAATTAGAAGAGAAGGGACAAGCAAAGTGTAGGGACAAAAGAACTTAATAAGAGCTCTACTTCCATCTGCCCTCCTATATTCATAATTATGCATGAGAGTGTTTTTCTTTGGACTAGAATCAGAATGCCTAGTTTAAGTTTAATAGGAAGTTTGATATTTATTCGCAATAAATGTGAGTATATAAAAATTAATTTTACTGAATTTTATATAAAATTTATGACTTTACGTAATTATTAATATACATATAAAAGTAAATTTACTATATTATAATAGTTTAATATAATTATAAATACATCAATATATGGATGTTTGAGTAATAGCCGGCATACACTACTTCAGTAAATTATTCTGTACTTACTTTTCTGAAACTCTTTGGAAATTATTACTTTTAACGCTCATTTTTAGGCCTATATATATTAGATAGACAATCTGGTCATTCTATAAACTTTTCGTTCCAAGTATTGGATTTTACCGACCTCGGTTCTCATCCTCTAAATCTCTCGGCCTACTATAAAGGAGTATATAATATGAGAATACGGCCTATTATACTCTAAATATTATAATAATATAGTGGACCCATATTAAATTTTTGGATTTAACCTCCTTAACAAGAAGCCGAAGAGGCTCTCATTGCTATGAGACGCCTACATGGTGCATTGTTGTTGGTGCAACGGAAATTTTACATAATTTCTACAAATATAGGCAAATTCTTCTACGCTTGTCATATATTTCTGTCCATATTAGAAAATAGTACCTCTATTTTCAGGTTAGAAATCTCATAGAAATGAACATTCTCATAAAAGATACTTATGAATTTTAGTGCACTTGGTTTGTGACGCCTCAGATTTTGAGACTATTTAGAGCTAGAAAATTAAAAGGGAGATTACTATTTGTCTAGTAAATTCAAGAACGCGAAATGTTATTCTCAGATATGTGGCCTTAGATAGCTATTCACAAATTTGTCCCGACACATGCACATATATTCAGGCTTAAATAGCGGATAAAAGATTAAATGTTGCAATACACAATTTTTTTAGTGTAGTTTGCTAAAATAATATCGGTACATGTTCACATATTTTGTCGAACAGAATCCACTCCTTCCAAAATGTTTTTATTATATTAATCAGTTTTACAGAATATTTAGTGATTGTGGAATATAAACTATTCTTTCTCCTACTCTCTCATTGCTCCAACGTTTTGACATACGTTATTATCTCTGCATAACAATTAATATGATACTCAACTATAAAATGATTCCTACCTCGTAAAAATATATCTTTAGAAATGGTTGACTGTTTCCTATGAAAATTCATCGTTCTCTAGAATTGTCAGAGATTTGGATTCTTATGCTGCAATAGCAGTTCACATAGCTTCTATCATTG
>JABUQX010042375.1:22500-25000 GCA_015478945.1 Trachelipus rathkii | reverse complement strand
ATTATATATTATATATATATGTGTGTGTGTGTGTGTGTGTGTGTGTGTGATGTATGTGACATCCGCATCCGCATCCGCATCCGCAATTCACGAGTTTAAAATATTATTAAATGCGGATGGTTAGAGAAAATATTTAGTTATTAATTTATTTTCAAGTGTATGATTACTTTTTGATACTATGAATAATAAAATTATTAATTTTTTATTATTTCATATTATATATATATATATATATTATATATATTATATATATATATATCTATATATATATAATATATATATTATGATATATTATAAATATTTATTTTATTTATATTATATTTTATTCTATTATTTATTCTTCCTTCACTTCAAACAGATGTGGGGTAGGGTGCTTAACATGCACGTAAATAGGATTGTTGAGTAGAAGAGCATGACGTAAAGCGGGACCAAATCATCAGCGTACAAAAGGCAGGGCACCCTCCACTCTCTTCCATTCTCCTTCAGTGTACCACCTTCCCCTACTACCCCTTCCTCTAATTCTTCATCACACCTCATCCATATAAAAATTTAAATAGCCATGGAGACATAACACATATTCTGCCTTCCACTCCACTGTTAATAGTAAACCATTCACTTTCATCTCCATTTATTTTCCCACATACTTCACTATCTACATACATACTTTTGGTTCCATTCAGAAGCTTACCACTAGCACCATATATCACTAATCCTGCAACAGAGTTTCTCCATTAATCTTGTTATACGCCTGTTGGAAGTTCATGAAACCTAAATTCAATTTATTCTTCTTCTCTCTCATTTTCTCAAACATTTTTTATTCGCCAATCTGTCCTTCAGACACTCGAAGCACTTTTTCAACCAAAGTACCGAGCATAATATCTTCGCCTACAACACTCAATAAACTTAGTTCCTTTATAGTTCCTAGTTCTTTTATCTTCCTCTTACCCTTATGAAATGGGTAGTATACTGCTCGTCTACCAATCCCTTTTCGAAATATACCCTCCAGAAAAAACTTTGTTACACAACTTCCATACCCAGTCCATCACAATATGGCTTCCATTCTTGATCATTTCACCAGTAGTTCCATCTATACCTGCGGATTTATCTTCTTCAACTTTCTCACTCTATCTTTTATCTCCTCCCTACTAATTACTTCATCCCTAAAATACCTATTTTTTCTACACTATCAAGCGTCACACACATTCATCATCCCCTCTTTTTAATGCCAATGTTATGCATGTATTCTTCTATGTTCCCACCACACTCTCCTCACATCACATTTCACAGTCGATGAAAATTTTCCATTCCCATTCTTCATAATTCTACGAAGATTCCCCAGAGAGAGAGAGAGAGAGAGAGAGAGAGAGAGAGAGGAGAGACGAGAGAGAGGAGAGAGAGAGAGAGAGGAGAGAGCGTGAGAGAGTGAGTGAGAGGAGAAAGAGAGAGAAGATGAGAGAAGAAAGGAGAGTACGGAGAGAGAGAGAGAGAGAGAAGAGAGAGGAGAGAGGAGAGAGAGAGAGAGAGAGGAGAGAGAGATGAGAGAGAGAGGAGTGAGGAAAGATTGGTGAGATTTGATGTGTATTGTGATGTAGAGAGAGAGATGGGAGTGAGAGAGGTGGAGAGAGAGGAGAGGTTGAGGAGGGAGACGAGAGGAGAGAGAGAGACGGAGGGAGAGCAAGAGAGAGGAGAAGAGAGAGAGAGAGAGGGGAGGAGGAGAGGGAGAGAGAGAGGGAGAGAGAGAGAGAGGAGAGAGAGAGAGAAGAGAGAGAGAGTCCCCATAATCTCTTTCTTAACCTTTCTGTTTTCTTTGCCAGATGAGCTTCCCATTTCTTTGTAAGTTCCCATCATCATCCATCCTCAAACTGTTACATTTACCTCTTTTTTTTTCTTCCGTTCGTATGCAACTGTCTTTCTTTTTCACCTTATAAATTCTATCTGAACCTTTCTTTTAACGACCTCATCATGCGGTTTTGAGCACATAAACACGGCGTTTCTTTTTTATTTTTACACTTGCGGTTACCTCTTCGATCCACCTCTCATTATTGAACCATTTTTGACTTCCTATTATTAGCGCAAATCACAACATATTTCTCCTTGCCATAACTAACAAAGGTGACCTCATTTGCGTCAGAGTTTGCTTATCAGTTTTTATATGTTCACATTCAATCTGATTTAGCCACAAATGCACTCGATATACCTTTCTTTAATAAAACCATGCTCAATTAATTGCTCCACTTTTATTATAAGCCACCTCTTTCCATGATCTTCTTTCCTCTTCATTCAAACGCCCCACCAACGTTAATCTTAAATGAAAACAGCATAATGATCTTATATTCCCATCCCCAACCCTTTCACTGATTTAACATTCATACTTTATTTCCAGGCATCTCTTCACCAGCACAAAATCAATTATTCTTTTCAGTTCGATATCATCTCTACCTACCCCAACTCTCGTATACTTATGAATACTATTGTTGCCAATAAGAATGTATTACTTACA
>JABUQX010042375.1:0-20000 GCA_015478945.1 Trachelipus rathkii | reverse complement strand
CACTGACCATATATATATAGGCCCTGTTATGTTTTAAGACTCCGTCAGTTTTGATTTTTTGTTTTGTTTTTTTTTAACATATTGCTAGTATATGATACTAACAATGAATTTCAGTGGTGATAAACAGATGATTCAAAAGTTCGAAATATTTTAAAATAATTATTTTAAAAATCACATTTATATCAATAAAATTTTAAAAAATGAAATATCTCAAAAAGTACGATACTTACAAACAAACCAATTACATATTTGAAATCAGCGTATATAGAGTTTATTTACAAAAATGTAAAAAGCCAAAAAAAAAAAAAAAAAAAAAAAAAAAAAAATTTTTTCAGTAAAATAAATTTCTCGAAAAGTACGAAACTTACAGAAAAACAATTACATGATTTGGAATCAGCGTTTTGCTAAGGTTAGTAGTAACATTGTTAAAAAGAAAATAATAATAAAAAAAATTAAAAAAAAAAAAAAATTTTAGGGGGCTCGAGCCCCCGACGGGGGACAGGGGGGGGACGTTTTCCATATACCCGTCAGGGGAGGGGTGGGAACAGCGCGGACACGCCAAAGTTACCAAAAGCGGGGTTCCGGAGACCCTCCCCGGAGGGGGGGAAATAGTCCTACACCGTCGTTCCCCCGGAAGTCCGAGAGACCCCGACTCCTGCAATCTTTGCGGTTTACCCTAAATCCCCTCCTTTTAGTTTAAAAAAAAAAAAAAAAAAAAAATTAATATGACGGAGTCGTAAAAACGTAACTGGTATTATATATTTTTGAATCATGTTGTTCCACCCCTTAAAGACTATTTAGGATCATATTACTAGAAATAATATAAAACAAAAAAAACAAAAAAAAAATCGGAAGAAAGAAAAAAATTGTAAAAATAACAGGTGCCTATCTATATATATATATATATATATATCCTATATTAGTAAGATATATATATATTATATAATTATTATATATATATATATATATATATATATATATATATATATATAATATAGTATAATATTTAACAAATTTTATGTTGGATCAAAAGTTTAGTAAACATTACAACTTTTAGTAGACAAACGAATTTTTTCGACGCTACTAGAACCATACTCGGGTCTACATTACATTAAATAATAAACATGATGAAAATAAATTCAAGTTTAACTTTTGTCACTCGCATAAACTAATATATAACAATATTCTTTTAATTATATTTATTTTCTTATTTCAATGCGTCATAAACCAATTATTATTAGTGCTAAATAAAAAAATAAATAAATAAATAACAATTTATTGCGCCTAAGTTACCTAGGGCTAGTTGATTGGCTGGAAGTTATTACAATTTTAGAAGGTTGGTAAAATACATACGTGCGTAAATGTTTAGATAAAGGGAAACGATAAGATGAGACGATATTATTTACATATAGCAGGGCCTTTTTGTGTTTGCTACTTCATAACAAACGATGATTCTAGATTAAGGAGTGATTGGAGATGAAGTGATGATCTCGTGATTTTGAAATATATATATATATATATATATATATATATATATATATATATATATAAATATATATATACTATATATATATATATATATATATATATATATATAGTATATATACATATATATGAAATTATATATAATATATATATATATAAATAGTATATATATATATATATATATATATATATTTATATTATAATATATAATATATTATATATAATATATATATAATATATATATATATATATATATTATATATATATATAGATAATTATATATTATATATATATATATATATATATATATATATATAAGAGGAAATGGCCAATTCTGTAGTGGCAGGAGTGTTGGAAGTTATCTTTTCTTCTTCTTCCTCCACGGGCAGGTCTTGTTGTTGTAGTAGAGGGCTTGCAGTTCATCTCTTTTACTTGTTCCTCCATTGCAAGGTTATAGTTTGATGGTTGTTCTTTTGATAGCTTTCCCGTATTAGGCTTCGTTTATACGCTGAGGAGACATAAGTATCTACAGGTACTCGGATTCCACCTTTCATGTTGAGGACGCCGCCTTCACCCCAGAGAGTATATTGGTTACGCCTTTTGAACTACTTCGAGGTATATGAAACGAATCAACAGTAGTCGTTATTAACCCTTTTATAGTTATCTCTTGTATAGTAGTTTGTATTGGATGTTGTGGTAGAATATAGATGAGGTAATTTTGTTATTAAAACCAGCTTTAGTTTTTTGGCTTCTCTTATTAAGATTTACATTGAATTATATACGAATGAGTCGCTGACCTAAAGCTACGCGCAATAATATTTTTACAACTTTTATCATACATAAACGTCTTGCTGACTTAAAACTCAATTCAAAAAATGTTTTTTTTTTTTTGCCGAGAAGCGAGAGAGAGAGGAGAGAGAGATGAGAGTGGGAGAGAGAGAGAGGAGAGAGTGAGAGAGAGATGGAGATAGAGATAGAGAGAAGGAGGAGAGAGACGAGAGGAAGAGAGAGAGAGAGAAGTTAGCAAAACACGCCAAAAATTAAGGGTTATAGATTTTTCCAAAATAAGTTATTTACATAAATATGATATAAAAGTATGCATATAAATGCTATAACTATTATATTACACTAGAATCTTATTTATTTCTTAATTATTTTTTAGGTAAACCATATTTTTTGAATGTTAGAAGTTTATGAAAATAAGAACGTTAAAATAAAAGATGCTTCGTGTTCCGAAAAAAATTATAAAAAAAGAGCTATATGAACCGATTAGTTTTCCTCTGATTTTCTACAGAAACTACATCTCGCGTTTAAGCTCATGTCATTTTATAAGCACTTTTTAAAACTATTATAAAAACAAAATACAATATATATTTACAATACAAAAAACTTCAACAAATTATATATATATACACTATATATATATTATATATTATAAATATTATATATATATGTATATATATTATATATATATATATATATATTATAGATATAAAATTATAATATATACATACTATATTATATATATTATATATTATATATATATATATACTATACGTATATACTATATATATTATATATATATATAGGTATATATTATATATATATATATATAAATAATATATTTTTTATATATAATTATATATATATTATATATATATATATATTATATAATATATATATATATATATATTATATATATTATATATATATAATATATATATATATATATATATATTATATTATATATATATATATTATATATATATATATTAATACTATATTATATTATATATAATATATATATATATTATTATTATATTATATATAATATATATATATAACAGTTTTATTTTTCAATCCAAACTTCTCACCAGATTTAGACAACCAAATAAATAAAAAAAAACTCCTTCCTACAAAATTGACAATCAAATAATTTAAACAACTCAAAAAAAAAAAAAAAAAAATTTGCAACAATACACCCATAAACATTAAACCATAAAACCAAAACAATAAAAATATTCCGAACAATAAAACACAATCACAACCTCTGCCCCCTCCCCTCCCCCATGAAGCCATTTTTAAACATAGCTCATATTCCTGTGGGAAAAAAAAGATAATGTAATGTCAATGTCACACTGTCCTAAAATTATCGATAAATCCACAACCCCGACCAATATATTAACAATTAAGAGACTTAGAAAATAAAAGTACTCAACTACATCAAAAACCTCAAACTCCAGAGGGACCAGACACAAAATCCAATACAACTAGGAACTAAAGCCATAGAAGACCTAACCCTTCACAGGAAAAAAAATATATCAAGTTGACATAAAATTTTCTATCAACGCTGGTTCCTCTTAGGAGTGAAAATTTTACATCCCTGTGATTGAAACATCAATGATATAATTTATATAATATTTTATTTCTTGCCAACATACTGTATAACACGAAAGTAAAACCCATTATATGTTAAATTTCTCTTATATATTATATATATGATAATATATTATATAGTATATATATTATATATATATTATGGTATATTATATATTACTATTATATATATATATATTATTTTATATATTATAGTATATATATATATATTATATATACTTATATATATATATTATATATATTATATATATAATATATATAATATATATATTTTAACGGCCTTGGTATTATTACACCAATATTTGCCGCACTAGCAAAACAGCACTTTCGTTAGTTTAATTACGTAGTAAATATAAAGATAAACTTTAATATAAAGCCGAAGTTGAAAAAAAAAATATTAATATGATATAATATATAATTTTTTACTTTATACTTTTCTCATTATTAAATATAAAATTATTGTAAAATATTAGAAAGGAAAATAAAATAAAATGTCTTATGGGTAACTATTTTAAACAATACAGACTTTGACGCAACCAATTTCATAGCATTGAGTTTTGATGTAAAGTATATCATATGCGATGTAAAGTATATTATATGAAGCAGTTTAATTAAAATTAAATCATTTGACCGCGTATCAATATTTTCCACGCGATATGAAGTAGTTCCTTCCAATTTCAGTTATTTATTATTATTAAATTCAAGTTTCGTTAAAATTAAATCTAATTTAAAAATTATCATTGGCAATTTAAGTAAGTTTTTAAGGTATCAGGTCAAACTAAATTAATTTGCGAAATAATAATTCATGATTGGGTCAATGAGTGATAGAAATATGGATTTTGTTGGAAAAGAAATTTTCTGTGTAATATTCAACACAGTTTGGCAAAGCAACACCTTCCCACCATTCTAGAACCACACACACACACACACATATATATATATATATATATATATATATATATATATATATATATATATATATATATATATATATATATATACTATACTCTTTATATATATATATATATATATATATATATATATATATATATACAGCATATGCAATGTTGTTTTCGAAAAACAATCTCGCCCTTGGTTAAAAATTGGACTTCTTTATTCATGGCTCGGTTACGCTAAAAGAGAAAAAAAATCTCTGGAAATTCTTCACGGATTTTCAAACGAAACTATCAGAGAGAGAAAGAAGAAGAGGAAAGAGCTCAAACTTTCTGCTGAAAAGGAGAAAAAGGATAAAGGCGAAGTACTAGGTAGATATAAATAAAAATGTGTGTTTTTTTTAATTTATTTAATTGTTGAGTGCATTTTATTCATTATTAATATGTATATTCAAAAATTATTTAGATTTTGCAGCAGAGCTTAGGTAGAAAACTTATTTATAGTGATGGGCCGCATCGGCCTTCAGGAATCATCTTCTGATATATATATATATATATATATATATATATATATATATATATATATATATATATATATATATATATATATATATATATATATATATATATATATATATATATATATATATATATATATATATATAATATATATATATATATATTTATATATATATTGTTGGAATTAAAATAAAAACATTAAATATAAATTTGAATTTAATAAATATCTATCGTAAAGCGTCCTCGCAATCAGTAATAGATGTAGCTTTGTATACCGAATTAAGCAGAATTTTAGAAGGGTATACAATAAATGTAGAAGACTTTGACAGCCCAAATATCAACTTCAATTTACTTGATGCAGATGTTGAAGGAAATGGATTACTAAAATTCCTTGGAGATAATTTCCTTTTTCAAATAATTGATTTCCCAACGAAGGGAGGCAATATTTTAGACCTATTAATAGTGAGTCATTTGAACTTGGTAAGAGGTTTTGAGGTTATCGAACCTATTGGTAAAAGTAATCATAAGCATGATTAAATTTACGATTAGCAGTGAAAACAAAATACATAACAATTACTTCAAAATTCTAAATTTTATGAAAGCAAATTTTAATAGCTTTAAGCGCAGCTTATCTATATATGATTGGGATGAGACATTAACAGGAAATGCAAATATGGGATACATTTCTAAAAATATTTAAAGACAAATATAAATATTTTATTCCGTATGAAGTGAAACGAACTTTGCCAAATTCGAAGCCATGATAGTGGAACAATGAAATTAAAGATTCTTTAAGTAATCGTTATAGAGCTTATAAGCTTCGGAAGTCATCTCCTTCAGTGGAAAATAATAATACTTACATAGATCGTTGTCAAAGCTGTAAACTGTTGTTTGCAGTTTCAACAACAATATATATAAGTATTAAGATATGTATGTAAGTATTAAGATGAACTCTAAAATTAATATTACTCGAGAAAGTAAAATTAATCATCAAAAGTTCTACGATTGTGTTAATATCAAAAGTTCCGTTAAGGAGTTAATTGGGCAATTACTGAACACTAATTCAAATTTAAAATCAAACAATGTTGATGTTGCAAGCATTTAAAATATATCTCCACAATTTTTACGGAAGTGAATCTTGATTTTGTACCTAATATGAAATATCTATGGGATTTTTATGTATTCTAGAAACATTTGAAATTTTAGAACTAGGGGTTGTTTTCCAGATTGATAAGCTATTAATAAATAAAACACCTGGACTAGATGGCTTTTATCCGATGCATCTTAAAAATTTGAAATATGTATTAGTAAATCCTTTGACAAAACTTTACAACAAGTTTTACAAGAGGGATTAGTACCGTATGATTTCAAACTTGATAGTATAACTCCCATTTTCAAAAAAGGAGATCGTAAGCTCCCGAATAACTACAGACCAGTTACAACTTCTATAGTTGGCAAAATTTTTGAATCAACACTAAAGAATACATTAGCTGCACACCTTGAAGACCATGGGTTGCTCAAAAATTCTCAGCATGGTTTTAGAAGAAATCGATCATGCTTAACATATTTTCCATAATTTTTTGATGGGGTTATTAAAAATGTATAACTATAAATCTTTTAATGTTATATACTTAGACTTTCAAAAAGCATTTGAGATCGCCTCTCATTAAAGATTCTTAGAGTTCATGGTATTCGGGAAAATTTTTAAGTTGAATTAAAAATTGGTTATTGGATCGAACACAACGAGTCGTTATCAATGGTGAGTGCTTAGAATGAGCGAATGTTAGTAGTGGTGTACCATAAGGATTTGTTCTGGGTCCAATATTGTTTATTATATATGTAAATGACATAAATGATAATGTTTTAAGCAAGATTTCTAAATTGGCGGGTGATACAAAAACTTGGAAATCGAATATATTGTGAGAAAGACTATCAATTACTCCAAAGTTTGAATGAAATTGCAAATTGGTCGAAAGCATGGCAAGTGCAATTCAAAATCGATGAATGTAAGGTTATTATACATTTTGGGATAAGGAGAACTCGAGATTTTGAGCGCAATTGCCCGTTTGATATTATTTTAGTGCCAAAATCGTCAGACAATAATTACTATAATTAACCAGTTAAAGTATTTAACTTCATAAAAATATAGTAATTATATTGCCAATGTAGCATAGATGAGAAAAGCAGCTTCATAGTCGTAAGTTGTAGTTAGAATTATATTTGCATGATAGCTAGAACTTAGAATAGGAATTGCGTTAATCAAATATAGTTTAATTATACTATATTAAAGAATTATTATTTACCAAAATAAGCAGCTTGTGCCTCGGCAATACTATTTTTAAAAAGAGCTAATAAAGCTACTATATAGTTTTATATGCACAAAAAACTATACGAATATGACCAAAAAACAGTATTTTCCAGTTCATATACCAAAGGTAAGTTATGTAGATGAGAGTGTTTAGAAACGTCTAATATTGTATTTGAGACCTTTATAACTCACTGACTTATATATATATAATATAGTTTTGTCCTATTTTGTAAACATTTTAAATTATTTGTAATTTAATTTACTGCTGCTGTTTAACGACTTTATTAAACATATTCGTATTTTAATTATATCTTACATATATTGTCTATAGTAAAGGCGTCTTTTAGATTTAATATAAGTATCTTTACTGGAATATAAGATACAATAGTGATATAGATTTATATAATGGATGAGAGATAAATACTCATATAAATATATAATATCCTTTAATCACAGTATTATCAAAATAGGAGAGTATTCAATGAGTTATTAATAAAATGATAATTATGTTGATTTATAACTATGATGATGAATTATCAATATAAAGAAGAAACTATAACCATATCATGTAAGTTCTAGAAATTATGAGATGAAGTAAAGTATTACAAACTAGTATGCTAAACAAGACTACGTTGAAACTTTAATGTAATATCAGTAATCTAAATCTTATATAATTAATGATGAGAGATAATATATAAATATGTATATTAAGAGTGATTAAGTAGAATAATATTTATAATAAGATAGTAGTTTATTTCATCATATTAACTAATATTATAATCTATATTAATATTTAAGTACATTTCTTGTTGATATTCTTGCATCTAGACTCTCTATAATGCTCTATAGAGAAGATTATATGGTAAAAGTGGTTGAATTATTAATTCATGATGTTTTTAAATGTATAAACTTATTATAATGAAATTATTAATACAATTGTAATAGAGCAACTTATAAAATAATGCGAATCATAATAATACTCATATAATATTACTCACTGCCATAAATTATATAACTTAATTTAATGAATATGATATACGACAAGTGCTAAATTCTACTATGTTAATAACTTACATGAAACTAAAATATCATACTCAATTAATGTCAACTTAAAAATATACACTAGTACTTACTATTAGTTATCTCTATAGCTCAAATATTAGTGTAACTTAGAGTCTTATTATTTATATAGGTGATCAGATAATGTATATCCTCACCCATAAAATTATGGGGGGCCTATATAGTAAATTGATAAGAATATAAATAAACACGAAGAGAGAGGTATAAGAGAGAGAGAAAATCAAATATGTGAGATTTAAAATAGGGAGGGCCTATGCATAGTAGATTATGTAGAAATACAGAGTGTGGAGATAGAGGAGGACAGCGAGATAAGATAGCTATATAATCTGTAGAGAGACGCATGAAGTTTCAAGGTACTTGATCATCATATATTCCACATGGAGAGCACAAAACGAGATAAGAAGGTCGAGACAGACGAGAAGTAAAGAAGCAGAGAGTGATGAGTAGAGATGAAGGATCAAAGAGATGAGAGCAGAGTGAGAGAGTTCTAGTGGAGGTAGAGAAGAAGTACCTATACTATATTATACTACATGAGAGTATTATCTATAGTATTGAGATAATGATTGCCATTACTGCTAAAAGAATATAGTATGGGTAACAGAATTAAGATGGAATTAAATATTAGCCTTCGTTTCTAAATTTATATTTTAGAACGGAAGATTTTACTGTGAAATACTTTACACTTTTGCTCAAATAAAATATTTCTAAAGAAATTAAAATAACTCTACTGAAAAAAGTTCGAACTTTAATTCACCAAATAATAAATTAAAATAATTAGTCACCTCACCCCTATATCATCATTTCATTCCAAATCCTCTTGTGTACTGAATGATGAACTAAAAGCAACACAGATATGTACGAACACGCAATCACTATATTACATATATATATTAGTGTCCACACAGAGCTGTGTATCAGAAAAAACAACGACTTAGCGAAGAGATATGTTTGGAATGTGTGTCTCTCAAATATCATGAAAAACATATGCTAGGAGAGAGAAAGAGACGAAGCAGAGTTAGTAGTGAATACACAGTATGAGAATGAGTCTCACACGTAAGAAGAATGTGTTATAAGAATACGATAGGTAAGCATACGAGAGATGATCAAGAAAAGAATTTTGGAAATACAAGGCACCACAACATAGTTAAGTTACTAATCGAAATAGCTATATGACAAAGAAGGTAAGGAGCCATAGCCATTGATAACATTGAAATATCAATTATAATTACAAGTAGTGTAGTCTTTGATAGAGAAGAGACGAAGCAGTAGGATGCTCTATGGTGGCTGGGTGAGATGGTTGGAAAGGTGAGAGATATAGCAGATAGGAGAGAGAGAAGAGAGAGAAGGAGGGAGAGGAAGATGAGGATCGAGGAGAAGGGAGAGAGGAAGCAGAGAGAAATAACAGCTTTGAGAGTAGAGATGGATAAAAGAGGAAGTAATAACTATCAAACAAGAAGATGTAGGAATGAGTAGTGTGAAGATACGAGGACAGAGCAGAAGTTTATATAGAGAGAAGGAGAGAGAACTTGTACACACAGGTTGATACTGATAATGACTCTGAGAGACTGAGAGAGCGAGAACTTCACTAAGAAGAAAGTTTGCGAAGAGTTTAAACCTGAATGGATCAACCAAAAAGGACACGTCTATGTGGTAGATCCGGAATTGGGGTGGTCGTTGTAAGAGGGAGGCAAGGAGGACCAAAGAAGAGATGGGAGACTAGGAGACGCAGTGTAAAAGAGTGAGTCTGACAGATGGAGAGAAGACGATAGTACGAGGACTATACAGAGGTGTAAATGAGGAGAAACGAGAGACGCACAGATATGTAAGAGAATATGATGGTGAGAAAAAGATATATTGGAGACGCACGGTATTCCGACATGAAGAGAGAGTAGAGGAGAAGAGAGAGAAAAGGGATGTCAGCAGAGAGAGAAGAAGATGAGAGGAGTAGATGTAAGTAAGTATAGGAAGAGATAGAGAGAATGGATTGAGAGATGATGAGCGAAAGTATTGAGAATCCGAGAAGAATGCACGAGAGATATGGAGTTCGGTAAGATTGGGTCATTGAGCAAGAGGATGAGTTATATGTAAGCAAGGAAAGTAGTGTATAGATGTAGCCAATGAGAAGTCAATTTGTAACATAATGGATCGGGATGTGGTTATAGAGGGGAGAATGTCAGGGATCAATATTAGCGAAGATGTAGAGAAGATAGGGAGTAGGAGAGACGTTGGAGAAGGGTGCCACCGAGTGAGGTACTGCAAGAGGAGCAGAAGCAAGCACGAGATAGAACAGACGAAAGCGGATGAGGAGACGGTATTAGCGCGGAGATTGAGATGACGCTCGAGTGCGAGAGACTCTGACGACTGTACGATTACACGCATGCACTACGTGCAAGGAGGAACAGAGGGAGCGCCACGGCCAAAAGGTAGAAATTAGAAAGAGAACAGAGGCAGTGGGTAAGGAGAGTAGAAAGACAGCTAGACGACTACAATGACAAGCAGGTAACTATTTGTAAGGGAATGAAGAATGTTAGGCAACAAAATCGCAATCCCGGAGTAAGCAAGGCATAGGAAAGCTGTATGAGAGAGAAGCTTACGCACGTAGAGTAAAGAAAGAAATCTAGTAGAGCTGAAATTTCTCGGAATATGGAGCTCTATATGTGGCGGAATTCAAATAAAGATGCACTGTAGATAAAATAAGTATAACCTAGTAGCTAAAAACTATTAGAAAGAGGTTTTGAATTGGAGATGTGAGGGATTTATGTTCGAGATGTATAGCTGATTTGGTTATAATAATTATATGAAAGTAGATTGCGTTATATAGTGTCTCAAGGAATAGTATTATAGAGGTGCAGTGGTACATCGTGTAGTAATCTGTAATGCATTATATTTTTTACATCTGGAGTCTAAGTGTGTATTTATTGGTTATATGAAAATTCCGGAATGATACTGTTAATTTCAAGTCGAAATAATTCTTTAAGCTTTTGGTGACTAATTATCTTTTATCTTTGTGATCAGGAACATTTTATTCCAAGGAAGTTTGAGTACTGGTGGGAAGGCGGATGAGGGGCAGAGACAACATAGCCTCTTACGCAGTTTGGGACGAACCTAAACATGGATGGTATGTTGGTATGAGAGAAGATAGAGTGTGTCTTGGCGAGGAAAAAGTTTATACTCAAAACATTTTGTGTTGGATGAAATCGAAATTGTTGGTAGTTACATTGTTGGATGTTAGTGTGAAAATCACAGTACTGTAGAGTTATGAGATAGTTATGTTGATAACATCTTGGTACGGTAGATAAGATCAATGAGTAGCTGCTGTTTGAGGTAAGTATTAAGTGATAAAAGTCGAGAAGTAATAGTAGGTAATGACTATGGGTGTGATAGCTAAGGTATATACATGGAGTGACTGCTATGATTTCCGCTGGGATTTGGGAGAGGAGTCCTACTAGATATGAGGATTGTAATTTAGGGTGGAGATCAATCATGCGAGTAAGGCCAGGGTCTGCTTTGCTAGAGCCCATTGTAGCATAAGACTCCACTTTAAAGTCTTTGATAAGATATTATTTTAATGTCTATGATGACTGGTTTAGTATGTGACATCTTCATCTATGCTTACAATTTTATTGTAATTAAAAGTGCACAGCTTCCAAAATAAACTATATCCACGTCAAAAGTTAGAGAACGGTGAGTACAATTGTTCGTGAATATTTAATTTCACAACATATAATATATATATAAATATATAATGTATATATAAGGTTTTTAATAATATTGGTTTGTTATCTTTACAACAGTGTGAAATTGATGATGATATAAGATTATATTTCATCTAGCCCTCAGTACATTAGTGCATAATTATATATTCATTTGAGAGAGTCCCTAATACATGATATTTCGGATAGAGTATGACAAAACTCGAGGATGGAGCAATAACTGATATGTAAAGCAACGTCTTGGGTCGAGTAGAAATTAAATCAGTAACTAGAAAAACTTGAGTAAGAGTTAGTACCCAATTATACAATTTTGGTTGGTGTAGGAAATAAGGGGTTGGCTAATAAGGTTCAAGTAGTAAGTAAACCTAGAGGTATATATAAAGGGAGGTATTTCTAAATAGTACGTGAAAAATCCTCAGGAGAGTAGTTTATGAAGAAATCTATTAAGTGTTTTAGTCAACGGGAAATTTTTCCTGCTTGGAATATATTATATGTGAGAATAGACAGCTAGATATCCGTCGTCTTTATTTCCGGGAATGTCTAAGAATGAAAGAATAAATAGTGCCTCTCAGGAATGTGTTTCTAATACTGATTATGCATACAAAGAGAGGTTGAGAAATAATATTAGAGAATTTGTCACGTGAGAGAAGCCGATTAAGAGTGAATAGACAAAATAAGAGTGAAAACTGAATTCTCAGGTAGTAGAAAAGCGCATGTTGTAAACGAGTAAAGGAGGAGAGAGTGAAACGTTAAGCATTTTCACTACATTAATGAGAAGAGTACAGAGTGAACTGGGATTTTCACACCCTTTATAGACGCTATCTTTCAAAAAGTGGCAATATCGCTAAGAATAAGAGTGGTTCTTTGATCAAGTGATAAAGATAGAGTAATTTGGAGATAGTAGGGATAGAGAGTCGCTATGAAGATAAATGAATATTGCTGGTAAATGATTAGTAACATGTAGTCTGCACTCCCTGAGGGGAGTGAGGGGAGATGACATAATGGAGTAAAACAAACAGTAGTAATGATTAAAGCACGATGAGCTAAGAACGGGGGTCAGCCTTAATGAAGATTGCCTATACTGAACTACAGTTTAGGGCACATATACTGGGTAAAAATGTTGATAGTGAAGGCACATCCATTTGCGCAGAATGACAGCTTGAGTGTTATGCAAAAGACTATCATAGAGGGGTAACAGGGAAAAGGAAGTAATAAAACACGGAAGTATCCTATGTCTGGAACTAATGAAGCTCAGTATAGGGACAGAAGTTAGGGTCAGTGACTGGTGAAGTCCCGTAAAAGTAAATGGAATTAAGTAATATTCAATCTGGAGAGGATCTCTTATCCGTAACTGGAAATAAATACAATCACGTATTATTTTCTAATTAATAGACCTTTTACCTAATTAAAAATAGTTATTAAACTAATAAATAGCTACATCCAATAAACCGGTTTAAAAATACAAATAAAACAATAAAATGGAAAATAAAAAGTAACTCTATACAGGATAGGGCTGGAAGGGCGTATATATCATAAGGAAGGGTAATCCTTCTTCCCCCCAACAGATTTATCGAGACGTAGAACCCACAACACAAACTTCCCGGACCCAACCTGCGTATAGGTAGGCTGTGGTGAGGTGCCTCGTGAAGATCCGTTCTAGGACAACAATGCCCGGTTGTTTCCCGCGGTGTACTCTACATACGGCACCTTTATATCTTCACAGAAATCCCCAGAATTACCACAATCCCAAGTGCAGGACAGCCTCACTCAGTGGTTAGCATAAGTACTCATAATACGGTATCCCTACAAATTGGCGAGCCCGGGTCCATAAGAAGAGGCTAAAAAAACTGGTTTTTTTACTGCTGTAATTTATAGCAACTCAAGTACCTACGGGAAATGAAAGTGATGATTGATGCTGAAAGACCATATGCAGGGAAATAGGCACCGAATATATTTGTCCCAAAGGTGGACGGTGACGGGAAAAAATAACGTAAGGAACAACTCTAACGTACATAAATTATTTAAATAGGGAGCTGATGGTAGTGAGATAAATTAATTATAATAATATTAAATTTAATATATAGAAAAAAAAGATATAAAAATTATGAGGAGGACGGATGACGGAAGGGTAGGGAGGAAAAGGGAGGAGGAGGTATATAGGAGGAAGAGGCGTAAAGAAATGGAAAGATGATATAAATATTAATATATAGAGGAAAGATCATAAGGAGAGAGGTGAGAGAAGGTGAGAGGAGGGTAGGAGTGAGGAGGTATTAAAGTGAGGAAGGGTTTTAGAAAAGATATAAAAAATAATTGAAAAAATTCGATAAAAGAAGATTAAAAGAAGATTCATAATGTTATGACTAACTAAAGCCACCATCACTTTAGACCGCTAGGGTTTCCGAGGAGCGTGACGTTACATCGGAAACTATACCTCACACATGCATTGGGTGTATCTTTGAGTTATCTAATTGATATATATTATAATATAATAATAAATAACCAATGGTTAACCAAATGTTTATTATCAACCAATAGAATAAAATGGAGTTTCTACCAATTCTTTTTAAGTTATCTAATAAGTTGTACCAATAACCAACTACGACCTCCTCCACTCTACATATCCATAGGAGGGCACAATGAACCTTAAAGGTAGGTTCATCATATCCACAATTTTGAATATCGTTAGCAGACAAATTAAATCATAAAATAAGAGCCGAAATATTAATGTTGACGATATCATTAACTTATTGACCTCTTTATTGACTCTAAATATGTTTCTTATCATAGTGTGATTTTAATTTAAATTAAAAAAATTCTATTTAAATATTCAACACAGTATTTCTATATTAAGAATTTGTATCTATATTTGAACTGCGAGATCGGTACTAGTTATGTGTATGAGTCATATATCGCTGGAGCCGGTCTTGAGCTCTATACGTACGTATATAATTTAGTTATATTTGGGAGACTCCTTGATAACCTAAAGTAAGTATAACTCATATATATATATAGCACACTATAAATGACAATACCCATATATATATATATATATATAATATCACTATTTAATGGAGAGATATATTATATATATTTTAATATTAATATATATATTATATATTATAAATTTATATTATATTATATTATATATTATATTATAATATATTAATTAATATATATATATATATATATAATATATTTATAAGATTAATGTATTATAATATATTAATATATTTTGATTAATTAAAATCATAAAATATCATATATATCAACAAATAATATAGTAAATTATCTCCATTAGCCAATATAATATAGAATCCCTAGTGATTTTTCGTTTCTGTAACCTCTTCGCTTCTTACATCTCATTCCAGAAATTAAATATTTTCTTATTTATAAGTGCGTACGTAATACATTTGCATGTATTTATTACCATTCAGCTTATACATTAATATGTAAAAATTCGAATTATGAATCTGATAGCGTTGACTTCTTTATAATATTATTATAATATATTATATGTAAGCTTTATATTATTATTTTATATATAAATATATATATATAAATATATATAATATATAATAATATATATATATTAATATATATATTAATATTAAATATAAAATATAAAATATATAATATAATATATTAGTATATATATATAATATATAATATATATATAATAATAATAATATATATATAAATATATATAATATAATATATAATATAATAAAATAATAATTATAATATATATTATATAATATAAACAAGAAAATTTTCCCAAGAACATAGTTTAAAGAATTTATATTCAACAAATTGCGAACTAAACTAGCTAACTTTTTCACTAGCCTTTATTTGCACACATATATTTTATTTTATTGCTTAACTCGCGTTGTGAGAAATGCATACATAACTAAATCTCAAATCTCACATACAATAATTGGCTATTGGCCTTACTACTTTAATAAGTGACTTTCATATTTATTAATTCACAATATCTTGATTTAATATTTATATATAATTATATATTTATATATATAATAATCTATATATATTATATTATAATTAATATATATCTACATGTCATATGAAATAAATTATATACTAATATATATATAATTATTAATATAATTAGCATTTGTAGTATAATATAATATATATAATATATATATTATATAATATATTATAATATATATATATATATATATATATATATATATATATAAATTATATATATATATATATATATATATATATATTAATATTTTATATAATATATATATATAATAATTATTATAATAATTATATATTAATATTATTATTGAAATAATATATATTATATACTATATATATATAATATATATTATATATATATAATTATATAATTATATATATATATATATATAATAATATATATAAAATATATAATATATATATATAATATTATAATCATCAGGGTAAAGAAAAAGTTTTGGTTTTGGGTTATGTATATTTCCAAAAAAAAGTATTAAAAATTCCATTTAGTTATTAATAATAATTGTAATATTACTTTATCCTAATTGTAAATAATTCAGAATATAATTCACATAGTAAACTACGGTATTATATAAAAAAAAGAACATCAAGGGGTAGCCTTTATTAAAATAAAAAAGGTGTTTAGATGGGGCGGGTTATAAGTCGCAGGGTTGCAGTGGGCTTAACGGCCCAGAGCCCGCGCTTTTTCTTTAGCTTACCGCTGATATGGCTGCCAGCCACAGCAACAGTCTGAGATTTCTCTTTATATCATTAATCATGGATCCATCACTCTGATATGTCTTTATCGGCCCTTCTCACTCCGCCCAGAACGCGGGCAGCGAACACACCTAAACGCCCTTTAACAGCCCAACATACTTAGGCAAATTGCCCTAAGCTTGACCAAACATTTCACATGATGCTGAAAGGGGCACTTCAAATAGTGGCATTCCCTGCTGTGGTTGAAGTAACTTACGAAAATAAAGTGTTCCTATAACTTTACTCGTTATAATTTTTAATTTTTTTTAATTGGCTAATTAATGGATTTATTTTAATATAAAAAAAAATTGATGACACATTAAAAAAACACATTTAGTCACTGATTATTAAACAAAAATACTTGATCATATTTACATTATAGGGTTTCCATACTGAGTGTTTCATGCTGAGAATGCCAGAAGCAATATTTGGTCCTGGATTTTTATTTCCTAAATTTTAATGTGTTTATTTCCCTGAATAATTGCAGTGGCGCGCAAGCATCTTAGAGTTATGATTCCACTCATTTATTATCTGTAACATCCTTTTGGTGGCAGGGCACAGAGAGTATTAGTTGATAGACAGCGGCTGTTGGTTTGGCAAATTGTAACATTTTTCTCTTTCAGGTAAGTAACTGTCACAATATGAGAAGAACTGTGAAAGATCTTAAGAGAGAGGGAATCTTGTGTCCTTTAATGTTGGATACGCTCTTTATTATTCTTTCTAATTTTATGACTTTAAATAGACTCTCAAAATTTCCAGATGTTCTTCTTCTTCTTTTTTTTCCTCTCTCTATTTCTTACTTTAAAGACGGATTGCCTTTTTAAAAATCTATTTATTACTCAACTTCTCTTGTTATATATTAAGGATATTTACAAAACTTTTAAAAATCGGTAATCCTTTTGTCAATGCTTTTCTTTTAGACATTAATTTAAGTTATATTATTATAATTATTATATTTATATATATATAATATTATATAATAACTTATTATATATTATATTATATATATATATATATATATATATATATATAATATTATATTATTATATTATATATATATAAAATATATATATATATATAATATACTTAATATATATATATACCTTATATATATTTAATATTATTATATATATTATTGTTTATATATAAGTATTTAATATATATATATATATAGTAGTAATAGTATTAATAATTATAAATATATATATATATATATACTTAGTGTATAATTATTTATATATTATATATATTTAAATACTATATATATATTATATTTATATATTATATTCATATACTTCTAAAATATATATATATATATATAATAATATTATTATTAATATTAATATATATTATTTCAAATTATATATATTTATAGTATATATATATATATATATATGAGTATATATATTAATGAAATTTTAAATACCTAATTTTAATATTAAAATTTCCAACATCTCATAGTCAAAATACATGATTTCCTATCTATTCTATATATTTCTATCTATCTATCTATTCTTATCTATTTATCTATCTATCTATCTATCTATCCATATCATATCTATCTATCGTAAGTCTATTGAGAATACAATGTTTAATGAACACTACTATTTATCTTTAAGTACAATTATCATATATAGTATCTACTCATTAATATCTATCTGTCTTAATTTTACTATCTATCTATCATAATCTACATACTAACTCTTATCTATTCAATTTGAAGTCTATCTACTTCTTCTAATCCTTCTATCTACTCACTTATATCTAGATATAGATATATAATTATATAACTTAAAATATATATATATTAATATATAATATATATATATAATACTTATATATATATATAATATATAAATATAAATATATATAATGTCACAGTTGATTAAAAAAATTAAACAATTGTACCTAAGACAATGTCTTTTTTTTCTTTTTTATTCCTTTTTTTTTTAATTTTGACAATCCCCATTGAATATTTTTTTTTTTTTTTTTTTTTAATTTTTTTATAGCAGTATATATAAATATTTATCCTTGTTAAAAATATTTCATTAAAATTCTATTTCATTTTATTCTTATTCTCTAAAAAATGTCTTTTTTGGGAAAAATTTATTTTCAAAATTTTTTATTTTTTATTATTATTTTTTTTTTTAATTTCATTTCCGTGTTCGAAGGAAGAAATAAAACTTCTGTAAAGTTTTATTATAATTGTAAGATTTAATATTTAATATATAATTATTTTCCTTATATTCATTCAATCTTATCATATTATATTATAATTATATATAATATATAATATATATTATATATAATATATATCATATATTTATATATATATATATATATATATATAATATATATATATGTATAATATCTTTGTTAATATATGGTATATTAATATACATATATTTATTATATATTATAGTATATAATATATATATATATATATATATTAGTATATATATTATATATATATATATATAATATTATATATATATATAATATATATGATTTAACAATATATATATATTATAATATATATATATTATATATTCTATATATATATACAATATATATATTATAGTATAATATATTATATAACATATTAGAACTATATATATATTACTATATATAAATATATAATGTATATAAAATAAATAAATTTAATATATAAATTTATACATATATATATAAACTATTATATAAAATATATATATATTATTAATATATAATATATATATATATATATATATATATATATTATATAAATATATATATTATTATATATATATATATATATAATATATAGCGTTTCGAATGGGGCGTTAATTAGGCTCAAGGTAA
>JABUQX010042374.1:7500-10000 GCA_015478945.1 Trachelipus rathkii | reverse complement strand
ATATATATAGAATATATATATATTATTATATATATATATAAGTTATATAATATATATAATAATATATATTATAATATATATATATATATATATAATATTATATATATATATATATACACGGTATATATAACCTGTAGTAATAAAATTAATAATTACTTAGTTTTGCATTTGCCGGAGGAGGAGCAGCCTCCTTTTTTGCGGCTCCGACTCCGGCTCCGGCTCCGGCTCCAGGTCCTCCTAAAATTTCGGGTCCGACTCCGACTACGGCTCCAGTTCCACCAAAGATTTCGGCTCCGTCTCCGGCTCCAGTCCCTCAAAAAATTTCGTCTCCGGCTCCGGCTCCACCCAAAACCTTGCGGTTCCTAGCGGCTGACGCGGCGTAGCAAGGCGAGCCCTTGGTGTTCAGCCACACTCCAAGGGACCCCTCCCAACGCAGCCCCGGGCCCCTCCCACCAGCGCAGTAGTCATTTCATGGAAAATCAAAGTAGTACGGCCGCAAGTCCGACCAGTTAGCAACACCGAAGTACCAAAAACGTTTCCTCACCGTAGGCGTGGGTTTTTCCTGCGAAAGACTTGAGGAATTAGATGAGGATACAGAGAAAAGAAGGTGGTCGAAGGAACCAAGAGGAGGGAAGAGTTTAACCGAATAAGGAAAAGAATTGGAAGTTGAGAAAAGGTCTAGAATGTTGTGTTCATCTCCAAGACGATCAAGGATGCGAGTAGGGAGTTGCACTAACTTCTCAACGTCATCTGAATAGAGAAATAGTAGGCAGGCTCACCAGCTGTATCTTGAGAATTAGAAGAAAGAGTGAATTGTACTCTATTTTTGAGTTTAGTTTGTCGAGCAATTTAGGATAGTCAGTTAAGTTAGGAAATATACCTATAGCAGATAATTTAGTAGTAGATTGAGAGGATTGCTTTAACCATAAGGTAGAAATTCGAAAGACTCCAAATCAGAGACACGAGAACAAGTAACGTGGTTGTGCACATAAGTACAACATCCGAAAGTAGCAGAAAATTAATGATAGAGGAGTAAGAATAAACCTACCAGGATTTGTCATCAGATTTCTCAAACATCTGAGTTTCAGTTAAGAATAAGAGATGAAGTTTAGAGGAGGAGAGGTGATGTTCAACGGTTTAGAGGGGGAGAGGTGATGTTCATCGGTTTAGAGGAGGAGAGGTGATGTTCAACAAAGTTGAAAAGAGAAGGTTGCAGAAATTAATGAAGAAAGAACACCATGCATCAATCAGAGCAGGTCAGCAATTCAGTGGCGGCGTGGCGACACCAGCCCACCACCGGAGCCTTCAACTCCAAAGTTGTGATACGGGAGGGATGGTTGAGGGGATATTTTGGGAACCCGCTCCCATTGGCTTCTCCGAGGCCAATCATGTTGATGTCATTTTGATTTTATATTTTAAAGGAAAATGTTGTCTTTAATAGTGTTTATGGTGCGGGAATAAAGGAGAGTCTACTCCAGCGTCTAGTGTAAGAAAAATGTGAAGATGGGCGCGAAAGGTGGTGAACCATAGGGCAATGGAATGAGATAGAATATACCCTAACACTACTCCATTTGTGCCCAAAGGAGGATAATCTCCATATGCTTTTCCAACGACCAACTAAATCCACACAATAATATGGACTTGGTTGAACTCAATTTATCTCTCATTCATGGCGATCCCCTTTACCAAATACCACTAAAAACTCCTTCCCAAAACAGGTCGTACAACCCAAATCTGTTTTGTATGACTCAGCCTTTCCTCTCCATCTGAATCCACCTCCAACACTACCCCTAGTCACATAGAGACAATTGTCTCAAAAGACCATCAACTTAATATTTATAGCAACACAACATGACCACTTTCCTTCAATGGAATTGTCGTGGCTAATTTCGAAGAACTTGTTCAACTAATAAACATATGTACACCAAAGTGCTGATATTTGCAGGAACTTCCACTATGTCATCTCAACTTTCAACCGTCAGAATATAAGTCACCGCTAACATCTATAGAAAGAGGTGACAATGATAGGGGAGGTGCAGGAATACTCATTCATAAATCTATCCCCTATTCTCCAGTCCCTCTTCAAACTAAACTTCATGCAGTGGCAGAATCAATTCATTTGTCCACCGACCTTACTATCTGCTCGATCTACTTGGCTCCGAGTACTGAATTTACTAAGGTCAACTTAGCTGATCTTTTTAAGCAGCTCCCTACTCCAGTTGTTATGCTAGGAGACTTAAACCTCCGCCACCCCTTATGTTGCGACTCTGTCACTTCGTTTAAGTCCAAGACCCTTGTAGATCTTCTAAACCACTTTTCCCTGGGATGCCTTAACACAGGACTCCAAGCATATGAACGTTTAGATACACACATTTCTTCCTGTATTGATATTTCCTTTTGCTCCCATTCCCTTATGGATCGCCTTATCTGGTCCCGCTTTGATTATTATTTATACGGCAGTGATCATTACCCAATAGCTCTGAATGAGCTCCTACCGAGC
>JABUQX010042374.1:0-2500 GCA_015478945.1 Trachelipus rathkii | reverse complement strand
TTACCTGGCCCTGACCTTTTTTTGGGCCTTGACCTTTTTTGACCGTGACCTTTTTTTGACCTTGACCTTTTTTGGCCTTGACTTGACGTGTTCTTTTATAAGTACGCCAGATTTGATGAAGCATCTGTCGTAATGTGCGTATCTACCCCTATTTTCGGCCCCCCCTTTGACCCCCTTTAGGGGTTTAGCCCCTTTTTTTGATGTTTTGGCCTTGATATTTCGGCCTTGATAAGGTATCAAGGGCTGAAATTGACCATTCTTAAAGGTGAGTGAGGGATTAGTAGGGATTATCTTGAACTCCTCCAGGTACCTGCTGCCTTGCCTTTGGTAGGTAACTGTGCTAACATGAGGTCATGTAGGTACCTGACCTGTATGGATCTGTCCTAACTTATTTCAATCCGCGGTCGCACCTACCCTTACACACACACACACACACACACACACACACACACACACACACACACACGTACAAACACACTGCCAACCCTTTATTCCAGGGGTCAATTTTGGCCAACCCTAATTTTGGCCATCCCTAATTCTTTTTCGGCAACCCTAATTTTTTTCTGCAACCCTAATTTTTCCAGGGGGCAAATTCTTGAGAACCCAAATTTTCGGTCAACCCTTTTGTATTCCAGTGTACCTTGCCTGTAGCTTTTGACCTTGTAGCTTTTTTTGATGATGTCATCTTTGATGGCTCAACTTTGATGACGTCATCTTTGATGACTCAGCATTATTGATGACTCATCTTTGATGACGTCATCTTTGTTGGCATCTATATTGATGATTCAGCATTATTATGGTTCAGTATATTTTGATGGTTCAGTACATTTTGATGGTTCCCAATCACCGTAAGGAGTGTCTAGGGAGTGTTCTATTAGTGTTCTATGAGTATTAGAGGAGTGCCAGGTGAGTGCCAAGTGAGTGCCAATGGTCAAGTGAGTGCCACATAGTGCCAACTGAGTGCCACATAGTGCCAACTGAGTGCACTTTTTTCAAGCGCCTCCCCCCGAGCCTAGAATAGCCCCACATGGGTGTCTACCCCCAGGCTAGCGGTATGAGGAATCGATTGGGTGTAGAGCATACAAGTTGCTAGGATGCTTCCTACTATGAGTTAGTCTTTTTCTAACACTTATAGCCTATATATATATATATATATATATATATATATATATATATATATATATATATATATATATATATATATATATATATATATATATATATATATATATATATATATATATATATATATATTTATTTACACACACACACACATACACACATACCTAGATACATACCACACACACACACATACCTAGATACATACACTTACACTCACACACACACTTACGCTTACACACACATACACACACAGATACACACATCTACACCCAGCCATAGACACTTATACACACTTACGCTTACACACACCCACCTACACTCTGAATATACTATACACACCCTACACTCACCATAGACACTTACACTTACATACATACACACTATGACACTTATAAGCACTTACACTCACCATAGACACTTACACTAGCCCATATACACTTACACTCACACACACAGATACACTTACACTCATACACTCGATATTTTGATTCCTCAACTTTGATGACTCAATTTTGTTGCCTCAACTTTGATACCTCAGCTTTGATGGTTCATCTTTGATGACTCATCTTTGATGACGTCATCTTTGATACCACCTATATTGATGATTCATCTTTGATGAAGTCATCTTTGTCGGTTCATCTTTGATGGTTCATCTTTGATCACTCAGATTTACTGATTGTTCATCTTTGATGGTTCCCAACCCCTGAGCCTAGAACAGAGTTAATATTAATGTCTACCCCTAGATCATAAGCTAACCACCAGGGCGCAGCATGCGCCCTCCGCGCAAAGACAGTCAACTCGCGCGCACCCGCAGGTGCGAACAGCCGTGTTCCTGCTCGCTGTGTCCCGCAGGCGCACATTTCCGCGTTCGCCTGCCGCGTGCGCCCGCAGGCGTTGATTTGCTTCCGCCGCCGCGGCGCCCGCGCGCGCAAAATTCTGCCAACGAAATATATATATATATATATCATATATATATATATATATATATATATATATATCTATATATATATATATATATATATATATATATATATATACTATGAGTCATTCATTTTTATTTCATACTTAAACATTTTTATTAAAAACATTTTCGCGATCCTAAAACTGTAACTCATTACAGACCTATTATTATTATTTAACACATATTTCATAGTTGTGATATCAATGTAAACTATTCAAATACTTTGTTTTTTCTATTTTACTTCATACTTAAACATTTTTATTAAAAATATATAATTTTTACAGACCTTAAAGCAGTAAATCAGTAAATCAATATTGGATTGCTAGCAGCAGAGGGAATAGTATGAATTATGCAACTAAGGTCCCACGATAAATGGGAAATCGTTAACACCCAACTTGAAACTGAACGAAGTACAAC
>JABUQX010042373.1:0-22723 GCA_015478945.1 Trachelipus rathkii | reverse complement strand
ACACTTCTACTGCGTTTTAACCACAGAAAGATTCTCAAGGAGCAAATAGCTTTCTCTTCTATCGATTGTGTTTTTTGTTTTATTCTTTTTTTTTTTAAGACTGCGTCTCCCATACTTTAATAGGCAATAAATAGGTAATTGCTGTTCCCAGTTTTCGATGTGTCTGCTCCCTTCTGAGTCCCTTTCACCGCTCGATGGGTACGATAAGTACTGAGATCGGTGGAAAAAAGGAAAGAAAAATCAACGTGATCTAGTACTCTATCTAGAAATGTTTTGCTCGAGCCCAGCTCCGTTTTGTTAACATGTGCTCAAGCAACATTTTTTTTTGTTTTTTTTTTTTTGGGGTTTCTTCTGATAATATCTCCACAAATTTCCCCAACATGATAACTCAATCGATGCTTCATCGTTTTGAATTGAAGACAAAGGGGACTACATGGTATTATAGGAGATACCTGTAGGGCGATCTGAGTCGTTGTTCCAGGTGAGATAAAAGAATGAGTTGGTTGGTGTGTAGTGCTCCGCACCAAGTCATCGACGTGTTGTGTGAAAATTCGTCATAATCATGCTCTTAAAATTGGCCATTTCAACTGCACTTATTTACTCGCCCAAAATTCCCTCTGACACCTCCCACGCCAATTGCTATTCTGTGGTTTCCCACAAAAATATATAACTTCTTTGATATATTCGACTTTCAATTTTAGCCTGTATTTTCCTCAGGCCTGTCAGTTGGTAAATATAATCATTTTCCTTTACAACTATTACACGGGTTCCCTTTAGAATATGTAAAAAATTATTCTGCTAATCATGACCACGTATTTCTATGGTATCCGTGTTTTGGGATGAGTATCAAATTTCAGCCTTAATGCCTTTCTAGTATAATTTGGTAAAGTTCTCCAGAAACCAATGCGCCAGTAAACTGGTGCCCGCCTTTTCCAACGCAATCTTTGCAAAAAAAGCACGCATATTTTACAGAAAGCTCGATCAAATTTAAATTGAAGGGTAAAAAATATACTAATCTCACTACAAATATATGGAAAACTCTAAAATTTCTCTTTTGCACTATTTTTAGCTAAATTTTTGTTAGGGAGGACTTCTAAAATGCTTTTTATGATGATCCTTTGTTTGATCATCGTTATGTTTATTCACATATAAGCCTATATCTAAGAACAATGCTCCTTACTTCATTTCTAGAAGATTCTAAAGAAGAGCTTACTGCCAGGCTAGGCGAAAAATGTTGATGGAAGTAATAAATTTTTGTTACTCAAACGTTGTTGTGGAATTAATTTTATTTTAAGCAAAACAACTGAGATGTATTGTGTAGGTGAACGTCGCGTCTCGTGATGTGTTTGATTCGTTAACGGCCGGTGTGTTTTGGACAGGTGGTGTTTGGATGAAGTAGTGAGAAGAGGGTTGTAGATGGTGGTTTAGTAGTTTTGGGTTATGTGGGTTTGGTGGATTGTTGCATTGTTGTGTGCGAAGTTGATGAGGTACGAAGAAGGTTTTGTTCAAGTGAAAGAGAGAGAGAGAAAGGTATAAGATTGATTGTTTTTTTTTTTGTCTTAGGTGTGGTGGAATGTGTCAGTTTGAAGATGAGTCATGATGTGAGAAGAGAAGATGATGATTGGTTGCTGAAAGTAAAACAGAGGAAACGTCTATAAGTGTTGGGGAGGGGTGTATTTGGCAGCGAACTGAGAAATGTTCACTGCTCCTGATTTTGATGATCTATTTAGTTGTTTTCATTTTTTCTTATATTTTTCCAGTAACACTAAAACCAAATTACAAAGACAATGAACATTATTCAACAGTGATAACGTAAAGTAAATATAGTCTCCTCCCTTTGGTGATTTAACTGAGAATCATCTTGTTGCATAGGTCTGGGTACGTGTGCTTAGGTTCTGGCATAGGTCAAGGTAGTAGGTTGAGTTACGAGTGGCGGAGGCTCAGTATTGTGGTAATTGTCATAAGAGAAATCACTGTAATATATGAAAATATAACCATAGGTACATTTTGGTACCTAAGTGAAAAAAGGCATAATTTATTTCATATTAATGATGAACTTTGGAGTAACACTTTTGTCAAGATCAAGGAGAAGAGAACATTGGGGTGAGTAGTGATTTGTGTGTTTCTTACTGCGTTAGGCTACCATTGTATAAATTTCTCAGTGATATAACCACTGAGAAATTTACCCAATGGTAGCCTAACGCAGTAAGAAACACACAAATCACTACTCACCCCAATGTTCTCTTCTCCTTGATCTTGACAAAAGTGTTACTCCAAAGTTCATCATTAATATGAAATAAATTATGCCTTTTTTCACTTAGGTACCAAAATGTACCTATGGTAATATTTTCATATATTACAGTGATTTGTCTTATGACAATTACCACAATACTGAGCCTCCGCACCTCGTAACTCAACCTACTACCTTGACCTATGCCAGAACCTAAGCACACGTACCCAGACCTACGCAACAAGATGATTCTCAGTTAAATCACCAAAGGGAGGAGACTATATTTACTTTACGTTATCACTGTTGAATAATGATCATTGTCTTTCTAATTTGGTTTTAGTGTTACTGGAAAAATATAAGAAAAAATGAAAACAACTAAATAGATCATCAAAATCAGGAGCAGTGAACATTTCTCAGTTCGCTGCCAAATACACCCCTCCCCAACACTTATAGACGTTTCCTCTGTTTTACTTTCAGCAACCAATCATCATCTTCTCTTCTCACATCATGACTCATCTTCAAACTGACACATTCCACCACACCTAAGACAAAAAAAAACAATCAATCTTATACCTTTCTCTCTCTCTCTTTCACTTGAACAAAACCGTCTTCGTACCTCATCAACTTCGCACACAACAATCAACAATCACCAAACCCACATACCCAAAACTACTAAAACCACCTCCAGCAACCTCTCACTACTTCATCCACAACACCACCCCAAAACACCCCGTTAACATCAAACCTACCGTTTCACACACACAATACATTCATTCCTCACCCAAACCAACTCACCACTTACAACACACTCACTCTCTCATCCACACTTCATCCATACCACCTCATCACTCACCACCTCCACAAAACACATTCCACCTAATAAACAACATTCTTTTTTCTACTTGTATCAGTATCCTCATTCTCTACCTCTACTTCATCTTTGTCTTCACTACTATCATATCCATACTTTTTTCTCCATGTATCAAAACTCAATTTACTTTTATCTTTTTCTTCATCACTCTCACTTTCGCTCTTACCGTCATCCTCCTTGTTCTTATCACTCACACTATCATCAAGTTTATCATCACTATCAACATCCAGTTCTTCACCTTTTTCTCTCACCCCCAAACAAACTCGCTTTCTTTACCTGCATCACAACTCACACCACCTAAATCACAGATCTGTAAAATCTCCTCATACTCTCCTCTCATTATCCGTCCTCGAACATGACACATTACTCCCAGTATTAGTCCCCACACTAATCCCTCTTCCCATTCTCTCTCTCTCAGTCACATAATTAACTAACCTTTTCCCCTACTTATGCCAGTTCTCTTCCTATCACCACCTTTGACCTCCTCTAACCTGTTCACAACTCCAATACCAACACTCTCTGATAACTTATAGACAAAAAAATTTGGTAATTATAGAGCTCCAGAATTATGAGTTTTTTTTTTTTTTTTTTCACCAGTTTTCGTCCTTAACGCAATGTGTGCTTTTTTCAACCCTGTGTTTATTATATCAATTTGAGGTATCTGGTAGACTTGTATTGCTTATCAATCATTAATTTTCTTAAAGTCTACTGGTTTATCTGAGACACATGAGAAAGCTCCGCACGCAAACAACACAGCCACCCACTTACTTCACGATGGACATCTCATCTATTAAGCGAATATATATATATATGTGAGTTAATGTACAAAAACGTAAATATATGATAATGTAAAATATGATAAATTCAAAATTATAATATTTTATTTAAGATATTATATATATTTATATATATATCAATGCTTTACTAATATTTTATAATATCATATATATATAATAATAAAGTTAATAATTAAAGTATAATTATTTTTTAGTAAAATATATAAACACTCTAATATAATTGAGTGTGTATAATTGTAAGTGTATGTGTGTGTGTTTGCGTGTGTGTGTGTGTGTGGTGTGTAAGTGTGGTTTCCGATTGTATGAGTAAATGACAAGAGAGTGTCTTTATATAAAGAAACAAAGGAACGACGTGTTTAATTAAGCTCTGGGCTAAATACAGAGCAGATGGTGCACTAACTCTTACCATTAGCAATTATAGGAGACAAGATTTTTATTTTTATGTTAGTAGGATTTTATTTACTCATATATAAATATATATTATTATAATGTAACTTATATATATATATTATATATATTCGAAGTCTCACAATAAATGAGAATATGACTTAAATATATATATGAATCAATATATATATATATAGCTTCAATATAGTAATATCAATTATAGTGAGGTAAAGTAGTATATATTATCGTATGGTAATATTAAGGCGCCGACTAGGCATATGAAGCTTCTTACTCTTCTTAACTGTCTTATTTTCAAAGTTCATCAAAAAAGCTCAGGTGAATATGTAATATGCTCTATGCTGTATCTCTCTCTCTCTGTGATTCATCTCTCTCTTTATCTCTCTTCTCGCTCTTCTATCTCTCTTCTCTCTCTCTCTCCTGATTTATCCTTCCGGCTTTACGTCGTATTTTACTCCTTCGATTTCTACTCCTTCTTCTCCGTGCTTCCTTCTTCTCGATTTGGTGCTTTATGCTGATTTAATGGGGGGCTTTATGGGGAGGCCCCGTACGTCAACACCTATCACGTTAAATTTTTAGCGTGTTCTACAAACATGAAAAGATAATTTTTTAAGTTAAAAACTAAAATGTTTTAATAAAACAAACAAAACAAAATAAATAAAAGTTTTTGTTGTAAATGTTATACCAGAAATATTACTTTGACACTGAAAAACCAAGCAATAGATCAATCTATTCGATGCAATAGATCAATCTTAAGATCATGGCAAGTGTATGAGGGGTGGCTGGAGGGTATCTCCTGGCTTGATTTACTTGATTTATTCGAATTACACCTATGGCTTTAGGTAATGTAAAATGCACTCATTTTTTTTTTAAGTTATAAAGCATAAAGAATGATTATTCTTTAGTAAATCAAAGCACCAACTTGTTTAATAAAATAAGAAAATACATAACAAAATAAATAAACAGTTTTTTGTTGTTAGGCACTGGGATTCACTACAAAATGATGACTTGAATCAATAGATCAATAGAATCAATAGATTGCAATAGATATCAATAGATCTAACTAGATCATCTAGATCTATCCGAAGGGTAGTCGAAGGTGGATGGAAGGGAGTTTGATTTACTGATTTACTGCTTTACTGATTTACTGATTTACTTGATTTCGATCTGACCTGCTTTAAGCTGATTTATCTGCTTTAATGATTTATCCTATCCTGCTTTACCGGATATGTTACAAAACGGTACACTTTTCTTCCACCGCTTATTATCTCAACATGAAAAGGAATACAAACTTTTTAGTAAATCAACAAAATGTTTAAAGAAAACGAAAACAACCATGCGATTATTATAGGGGTGTGTGCTTGTGGTTGTTCGTGGGTAGGCTTGTGTTCTTGTTGAGGAGAGCTTGGTTGTCGTATGTGTTGTGTTATTTCGTTGCGTTGTTTTGTCCGTTTACGTTTTTGGGTTCTTGTTGTCGAGGCTCGTGGGTGACGTTGGGTAGGTGGCAAATCGGTCTTGCTGGGGTTAGGGGTTTTGGACTCTGATATCAATAATACAGATCAATAGATCAATAGAGTGTTTCCAATTGGATCATGGGATGGGTGCAGGCCAGGGTTTGTTTTGAGTTAATCTGATTTACTCGATTTAGCTGATTTACTCGTGGATTTTACTGCTTTAATCTGAATCTTACTGATTACTGCTTTAAGGATGTAAAATGGCATTTTTTTTAGCGTTATTAACATCAAAAGTTTGAAATTTATAAAAGATTTAAAGATATAAATATTAAAAAAGTAATTAGAAAAATTTTAAATTGATAATATCAATTTTAATTTGTCAGTTTTATTCAATTTATAAAATAAAATATGAGGTCGCCAGCGGCGCAAAAGCAATATATTCTTAGTTGAGCAATTATACAAAAGAAAATGAGATTTGTAAAAATATATAATGTTCAGTCTTCAACATTTTAGAAAGAGCGGGTTATATCTTTGTTTAAAGATTGGGCAATGATTTGACGATATGTATTCAAGTGATAGTAAAGCGAGAACCTAGTCTTAATCTGAAGCAGTAATCGATATTGTATCTATTAAAACGAATGTTTATACTCAACTAGGCACTCTCGCACCGGTTCCAGCCAGGTGTCGGCTACCTGACTCTGAATCCTTCTCCTACTCGTCTTCCATCCTCATTCTTCTTCCTTCCTCCCTTCCTTCATTCTCTCTCTTCCTTCCGTTCTGCTCTTGTCTTGCCTCTGTTTTTGCTCTATTCCACTGCAATTTCTTCTTTTTTTGCAGGGGGGGACCCCCTTCGGTGTCTCTGGACCTCCGAAGCTTCCTGAATCTGACTCTCTTCTCAAACTCGCGTCTCGACTCTCTCCTCTCTGGGCTCCTCTATCCCGCTCATCCTCCAATCTTTCATCAGTCTTACTGTGCGATTATTTAAACCGCTTCTATTAATTCAAAACAAACCATTTGGGGGGGGCCTGCGCGGCCCGCCCTCTTTTCCGGTCGGGTAAAACCCAAAGTTCACCGGCTCAGATCCAAGGCCTCGGTCCAAGTCGGTCTTCCAGACCTTAAATTCGGTTCTCACCGACTTAAAAAGCCTCAACTTTGAGTAATCAAAGTCCAAAATTAATGAAATCTCGATGCGAAATTTTCGCAATTGCCGTCAGGTCTTGGGCCGACATGACTGGAATCTTCCAAAATCTCTCGTCCGAACATGGTTTCAAGTCTTTGCCTCTTCGATCCGTCTTGCTACGCTCTCCTCGGTCGCTTCGCCTCATATTGCTGTGAGGTAAATTATAATTACTCTTCCGCAACTATTATACTCTTGCTCCACTCGGTTGTGAGTGTGTGAGTCTGAAGGGCACTTCAAAATTTGTACAGCATCAGATTCTTATTCTATCACTTGAAGCACCAATATATAAATAACTTGATCATGGCTAAATGCAAAAGTCTCATAATCTTGATGATTTAATGATACAGCTAGGCTAAAATATTGCTAAAAAGTATACAGACAAATGGAATGTCTTTTTAATTTCAGGAAATAGTAATCCTCTAAAAAATGAGTACTAGTTTATCTAAGTTGTTCTATTCCTAATAACTGAGACTGAGCAGTAAAGGTGTAGCCAACAGACTCTTTATCACACGAACCGGATTAGCTGATCTCCTTGTGATTGAACAACATACTCATTATACATTTGTTTTATATTTTATTCAAGCGACAACATCACCTAGTGGTCTCTTAAAATTCCTTTCCTTTGCGTCTGAATACAACTAGCCAATCAGCAAAAATTTCTCCTATTCTGTATTCGCTTAAAGATCTCTGTGTAAAATTTTCATGTACGTTAACACGAAAAGGAAGTGTGGGCTCGCTGTATATTGGCGGTGAGAAGAAAACATATTTATGTCGTTGGGCAAAAGGGACAATCTACTATTTCTCGAGGGTCACTCCATTAGGTGTTTCTTAACTATCGTGCCAGATTATAGCGACAAATCTGCGCTCAATGCTTTTTGCTCTAATGTTCTTAGTTTGTGGGGCGTTTCAGTTTGTGTGTGATGGTGCGGCAAATCTCCTTGCACTCCTTTAGTTCCTTTTTTGAACTTATTTATTGACCCTTCCCTGCCACTTACTCATAAATATCAGTTGCTCTATCTAAACCTACATGATTTAATTCTCCAAACAACTACAACATCTTCATCGAAGACATTCAAGTCTATGGTTAGATTTTCTTTAAAGTAAAGTATCTGAGGATGTATTGCAAACTATAATTTGATTTATTCAACTAGTGTTTCTAGGCCCACGTTGGCTTTATATTTTCTTCAAATATACAATGAAGAACTTAGTAATACTACAGATTATATGGAAAAAATGAAGAATATACTACTATGTTTGATGCTGCCAAATCGTCTGAAGGGTAAGAAAGGTGGAGAACAAAATAGTTCTAAGGCATTTTATTCATTTGTACATGTTGAGCAAGGGAAACTGTATCAAGAAAAAATTGGTGTAAGTTAAAGTAGGGATTGGAAACCATAAAACCAAATGTGTGGATGGAGTGAGAAAAAAAGTTTTGTTAAAAGCAGAAAGGCTCTTGAATAATAGTATTTAAAAGTATCACTTAAGAAACTTGGAATATAAATGTAAACCATGTGTTTTAGAAAGAGTTGTACAATAAGATGCTAATACACTAGCTGGAATACTTAATAAATGTTATGCAAATGAAATAAAAGTATAGGAAAATAATTCTATGCAGACATATATGACCACACACACATAATATATATAAGATATATATACACACACACCACATAAATATTTACACACACACAACACACAACACACACAACATCACAAACACACCACACAACACACTCACACATCAAATCACACATAGGTTACTATATAAACACACAACACACATCTCAATAAACACTTACACATACGCACACACACGTCCATTTTTCAGTTAAGAGTGAAATAGAACTACAAGCGTAATTTATATGGAGAACTTAGGATAAGTTGTACATATCGTCTTAAAAACTGCAAAAGGTCGTATGTGGGGGGAAAATAAATTGATGTCTTGGTGAATATGAGTTCTTGTGTTTTGGTGTTTGACAAATTTTAGGGATTATGGAGAGTGTTGTGTTTTGGTGAACATGCATCTTAGATATTATAGACATATCTTTTTACTACTAGGCAACTTGCTTGAATTTGAGTCAAGAAAAAGGATATCACACACATAACACACACAACACACACACAAACACGGTACACAACACAACACACACAACCCAAGCCACAGCCTAAGCAGAGTCTCCGCCTTTTTTCCCCCTTTTCAGATACTCAACACAGTTTCAGACAAAAACACTCCACCACACACCCACCCCACCACACCACCCACGACACCATCCCACCACCACCACCACCATTAGCACACTACTTATTGATCTAAAACAAAACATTCCATTGGTTTTATATCTCTTAGTAGCAGTCTCTTAAAGCAAGACATAAGCAATCATGAACCAACATAACAGAACAAAGCATACAACAACACACACACACACAATCGATACAGTTTCCACGTCTCCTTTAAAATAAGGACAACACATAAACACAAACACACACAGACTTTTAACATGACAGCACAACCCACACACACACATATTAAGAAATTAATATATATAAGCAGCCAATGGCAAGAAAATGATAACATAGCGTATGAATTTTCTCATTTTCCGGTCTAATTATACATAAATCTAGTAAGCTAGTATAGATAGCAAAGAGCGTATATATAATAATATAATACCACATAGGCCTCTCAAAACAACAGATATATATCCGTGCAGTATCCATGTTCAAAATCTAAATATAGTACTTCTCGCCAAAGTGATCTAGAGTTTCCCTGATATATATATAAAGCTATACTCTATTTGTCATTACATATAAGCACTTATATTATATATATAAACACTTAATTTAATCTATTTATGTAGATCAAACGATTATGATACACACACTTTATATTTTATATATTAATTATTCGGTCACCAAGTATACACCTCTAGCTTAAAAAGGTGTCATGAAATTAACGAGCAGTCCAATAGTGCCAAGGAGGTTGAGATTCATAAAAAACTCCGCATAGTAGGTGATGCCACATTAGATCCCCTTCGAGCACTGGAAAGAATTCACAGAAGGTTTTTATAGTCGTGGGATTTCTCACATGCATAACGATGGGTTGGGCCCCATCAATCATCGCTTGCTGACGACCTCCACCTACATTCTATTACCCCCCCTGCTTCTTCTCGCGGGCGCCAAAAAAAGTATCCTGGTACAGCACAAATTACTAACCAGAGCACTAGGTAAAGAAAAAGGAATGCAAAGTTACCACAGTGAAGCACTATAGTGGTTATGGGCAGAGAGGGTCAGTCGCAAGTCAGTACAAGTAGCCAGTCAAATTGCCAAGGAAGCATATGGAGCCGAAATAAAGCTTTCAACTAAGAGGACAAAGAATAGAATGAATTTCGAAAACAGTATAATTTTCTTTTATTTGCTCCTTAATGTCTACGAGAGATATATTCCTCTATCACTATTATATTCTTCCATCGGTTAAACATTCAAATAATCACGAGTTGATGAAAAAGATCATGTTATTTAGATCTAACACAATCACCTCAATAAATTTTGTACTCGGTCCCGCATCTCTAGTAAAACGACGTCTAGTGACTTGTAACCCGAATCATTATAAAAAAACAACCCACCCATACGCCCATTCACCGTTGGGACCCCCCTTGCCTTAGCTTTCGATATACCCCATATTGGACATCTTACCGATCTGTTATTCTCCAAGCTTTTGTTCCTCAATCACAGCTAGTTCTGCACCATACTAGCAATTTTAGGGCTAATTCTATATTGAACCTCCTCAAAAATCCAATCAGGATATCATAAACTATGTATGCGTTATGAAATATAAGCTCTAACTGGTATAAAACAAATTTTTGATAGGCCAACACAATATATAATGGTGTGAGAAGGGGAGGTAGGAAGAGTATATTATATATCTACTATATATAAGAGTGAGAGTGAGGTGGAGGGTAAGGATATTATATGTATATATATATATACTTATATATTAATATATATTATATATATATAATATATAATAAATTTATTATATATATATACAGGAGTCCCTTACTATAGTTTTCAGAGCAATATCTTGCGGGGCTCCCATCCTAACTATGGCCATCGCCTGCCAGGGATCCCATCTAAACCCAACATCCAAAGACCAAAACCTAGAGGTCGTTCGAACAAATCTAAGATAATAAGCCACCTAAATTCGCGATTGTCTCCATGCTTTCTCCCATCCATACAATTACAAGCAGAAAAAATTCCTTCCTATATAGGCCCATCTCGACATGATAGGCTGTCAATTTTACAGCAAAACACTCTCAATAGACCACCCCTTCAGTCAACATTACAGCAACCCACCACACCAAGAAATAAAAAAAATCACACCAGCCATGTACTACTCTAGCGATTACAACACACTTCCCCTCACCCCCCTACACGCCCTTTATCAAACACATTTACACTCAATTAACACAAAGAACGATCTCGGAATATTCAACCGACACCTTACTTCAAACACGTCCACCCGAAATATCTTTCACGAAGCGGTCCCTTGACTATCAAACCCGTCTTCGCTCTGGGCACCAATCCTACCTTCAGGAATATAAACATAGATTCGCTTAATGGCTCGCTTTCCCCCACTGTCAAAGATGTCCCTCTCAGATAAATGACGTCACAGGACACCTCTTGCTAAATTTTTCTGACTTAACGGACATCAGACATATTTTTGATACACTTGCTCTGAGGGATTTGTGAGCTCAGCCAACTATGGTGGCACAATTCGTTGGGATTGCCAGCTTCTCACAGGAGGGGAGCAAGAAATTATATAATAGCGTATATATATATATATATATATTATATATATTTATATTATATATATATATATAATATATATTATTATATATATAATATATATACTATAATATATATAAATATATATATAATATAATATATATTATATATATATATATATATTATATATATAATATATATTAAGTATAATATATATATAATATATTATATATATTATACATATATAATTAATATTATATATATATATCGTTACAGGACATTAAAAATTTCTTTCCTGAAAACTGTAATATATATATATATATATATAATATATTACAGTTTTCAAAGTTTTCATCTTTATTTTCTAAGCAGACCATTTATTAAACGTTATAAAAGGGTAATTTTAGTGTCTTCACTTCTTCAAGTTTCTTGAAGTTGTTCTAGTCAAATAGAATATAAATTTAATTAATTTTTAAACCACTTTTTCAATTTTTATGTTAATTTTTTACATAAAATAAAAGTTATATATGCAAATTTATTTTTGTTATTTTGCAAGGTGATAAAATTCAATTTTATTAAAATAAATTTTAATTGAAAGCTACACAAAGTTCCGGCCGGACGACCGAAGACATAAGGGGTCTCCGGCCGGAGCCGGAGAATTGCAAAAAGGCCGGATATCCGGCCTTGCCGGAGCCGGAGCCGGATCTTCGGTGCATCACAAATATATATTATATACTATATATATATTATATATTATATATATATAATATATATAATTATATATATATATATATATATATATCTATATTATATATATATATATATATATTATATATATATATATATATATATATATAATATATATAATATTATATATATATATATTCTTACTTGCTTCAGCTCCCAGGAAGTCATTTATCTGCCAGTCAGTCCTCGTAGCCTCCTTCTACATCCGTCTCTATGAGAAGTAACCATTTCTTCTCATTTCCACGATGTTCGGGAAGTGATGAATCTCCAGCACCTCCTTCATTCGTCTCTCCACCTTCTTCTCGTCTCTCTCTCGGTCTTAGAATTGCCCTTGGGGCCTCTCTCTCTCAAGACCTCCTCGCCTCTCTCTCCTACCGCCATCTTCTCTGTTTGCCGATAACTAGCACTTGGAAAGTTGAAAATTGGCAAGGCAAAAGTTTTTTTCGCTTTTTTTCTACCAGCATCGGCTTGCTAGGCCTGCCTGTGAACCCTAACCTCCTTTTTTCCGGGCTTGGGATCGGCATGGGTTGCTGGATGTTACTTTCCCATCAATTAATATATATATATATATATATATATATAATTTATATATATAATATATAATAAATATAGTATACTATATAATATATATAGTATATTTATATATAGTAATATTATATATATAATATATATATAGCTATATATATTATATATATTTTCTCAATATACATATATATAATTATATAGTATATATATATATAATATTATATATATATATATATATATCTATTATATATATATATATATAGTATATTTATATATTATATATATTATATATATATATATATATATATATATATATATAATATTTATATATATATATATTATATATATTGATATATGTATATATATATTATATTATATATATATTTAATATAATATATATACTAACATATATATTATATAATTATATAGTATAGTATAATTATATATATATATATCTAGTATTATATATCATTATATAATATATATATATATTATAATACATATATATTATATATATATATATAATATAAGTATATATATATATAATATATATATTATATATAATATATATATATTATATATATATATATTTATATATATATATAGATATATATATACTATACTATATATATATTATATATATATATATATATATATATATATAGTATCATATGGAGTGCGTCACACCTTGGGTATAATGTGTTTCTTTGGCTTTTTCAATATCTTCTGTCTCAGGAGCTGTTTGTCAGTAACTGTTGTAGCGATGTCTAAGAACTCTGCTTCAGGAAGAAATTCGTCCTACCCTTTAGAAAATATGACTTTAATAACTCCAAGAAATGTTCAAGTAAGTAGGTAATAGGTATGCACAGACACATTGAAAGGGTTGGCGGATAAATGATTTGTCGAATGATAGGTAGGTTCTAGGTTGATAGGTAGAAGATAGGTTGATAGAATATTTGATGTATAGATTGTATGATACTGTGGATAAATATTTAGATAGGTTGGTAAAACGAATGATATATAAATGGAAAGAAAAAGATAGTTTATTAATAAAATTATTTTAATTTGCAGTTAATATTTTAAGTTGAAACTTTTTATACTAACGCAAAAACATTCATATATGTTTAAATCTTCTTCTAACCTAATAAACTATACAGTTTTTTTTATTGCCATACAGTTTGGCGAATTCGGTTGGAACGAGCAAACCAATGGATTTGTGTTAGGAGCTTTCTACTACGGATACATTCTCACAGTTGTTTTCGGGGGTAATGTAAGTGATTATTTTGGATGTATTTATTCAATTGGATTTAGCACCATCTTGAAGGCGATTTTGACCATTTTGTCACCAATGGCAGTCAGGGTATCTTCCAACTTTCTTATTGCCCTGAGATTTATCATGGGGCTCTCTGATGTAAGTAACTGCCACACATAGATTTTCTTAAATGTCATAAAAGTAGTTTGTAACATATATTAAAATAAAACATTATTTCTTTTTGTCCTTAAATAAATATACATTATTATTATTATTATTATTATTATTATTATTATTATTATTATTATTATTATTATTATTATTATTATTATTATTATTATTATTATTATTATTATTATTATTATTATTATTATTATTATTATTATTATTATTATTATTATTATTATTATTTATTATTATGATTTTATTATTTTATTATTATGTATTATTTAATTATTATTATTTATGATATTGTTATTATTATTTTATTATTATATATTATTATTATAATTATTATTGTTATTATTATTCATTATTATTATTATTATTATTATTATTTTATTATTATTTATTATTATTATTATTATTATTATTATTATTATTATTATTATTATTATTATTATTATTATTATTATTATTATTATTATTATTATTATTATTATTAAACATTTTCGTTTAAGTAATTAAATTTTATTACATTTAAAAGGGTTTTGGAATCCCACCAACAATCAAATTAATTTCAAAATGGTTTCCGAAGGAGGAGAGGTCGAAGGCTATCTCGATTGCCTTTTCAGGTAATAATTCTATGGGCGAGTGAAGGGAAGGAAGATGATGGTAGAGGACTCTCTATTTATGTTGAATAGAGATGTGATCTTATATGCATTCTAATTTGGATAAAGATCTTATATAAGCTTAGAGGTCTTAACTGTTATTCTGAACTTACTTAGAATTGGCGAAACACTTTATCCTGAGATAATTTTTTAGCTTTTGGGAAAGAATAGTTATTTTGAGGGTTAATTATGCGATAGCACATTATTCTTAGAAAATGGGTGTCTTAACTTTTGCAACTATACATACATCTTAAACTTAGTGAAACGTTTTAATCTGAAATATATATTTAGTCTTTCGACATTTTGTAGTTTCGACGATTTGAGAGAGAAGAATTATTTATGAGTGTAAAAAAATATGTGAATGAGTCAAAGGAGAATTTACTCTCCATCAGCGGAATTCAAACATTGGACTCCGCGTCGCTGAGTTAACAGTAACCGGGCGCCTTATCCACTAGGCCATCCACGTTCCAAAAAAAGAACGTTTCAAATCTAGCTTTTATTTCTTTTGATTGTTAAAATTATAAAAAAATTAATTAGGTAGGTTAATAAAGAGTATATTCCACGGGAAAGTTTCTTTAAAGAACTTGAATATTCTTCAAGTTAAATTACCCACGAATGCCTCACGAATGCAACACTTTAAACCCCGACTTGAGGAATCTTTCCTCTCCCTGCAGCAAGATTTAGATTGAAATTCCTACCTTCAAATTTAGCTTTAGGGAATCTGGAATAGTCACGTGATATAGGAATGATCACGTGATATAAACAAACATCGAAGAAATAGGCCAAGGTTTTCTATTAGATTAAATACCTTTTGTAACCTTCTTACTCAAATGAACTTGTATACAAATTATTGCAGTTAATTACTTTAGGATTTTCTGGTTATTAACTTGTTTTATATGAAGCAAATTAATTATTCTTAATTCATATTTTCACGTAAATTCATTCATTCCAATGTTATCTATCATGGCTCCCGTCGATGTCTTTTAAAATTTTTGTTTGCCGCATAATTTGTATCTTATTTTTCTGCTTGTGGCTTTTCTGATATTAATTAAGTGTTAATTAAATTAATTAATTGGTTAGTTAAATTAACATATACTTACATTTGTTTATGTCAGCTGAGATTTGTTTACAGTCAAGTGTTTCACGAATATCAAGAATTTTAAAGATTTTCGCCGCATTTTCTGAAAATCCCTCTTTAGAGGGATTTAAATTCATATGTTAGTGGAACGCACCCAGGATTATTAATGTGGATTAATTTCAATAATTTAGTTTATGAACCCTCGTCATGGAAGATGTGGTTGATTATTCTACCTAATCATAAACTAGGTGTCTAAATAAGTTTTGCCTCTTCCTGTAATATATAAGACACGATTAATGGTTTGTATTTATAATTCATGATTTAAGTAAATTTCACAAGGCATTTTCGACAAAACAAACAATTTTTTTTGCCTACATTTCAATCATATTTTCAGCTCTACTAAGTTGCAAACAGAGCTTTAAAAGATAATGTGACTACGGTTTCAATTCCTATTATGACTATTTTGGATTTCCAATTCCAGCTATTTCGGATCATAAGATTCAAATTCCAAACTATATGGAAACGCGACATTCAAATCCAATCTCGATTCCTATTCATAGTCCTAAAGACTTTAAAAACCAACCCCGATTACCATTCCTTTCCACAAAAATTTACCACCATTTCTGACTATGATTCCAATTTTCCAGCCCTTGTCATATATTATTGGAATTAAGATTCTAATAATGAATTAATGTTTCAAAATTTCTATATTAAACAGGAACAACTTTGGGAGCGGCTATAACAATGATAACATCCGGGTATTTATGCAGCCTACAATTCCTTGGGGGTTGGCCATTAGTCTTCTACTTCTTTGGCTCGTTAGCTTTAATTTGGGGTTGTCTTTGGTTCGTCATTGCTTACGAAAATCCTCAAGATCATCCACGAATTAATGATGAAGAGCTGACATATATTGTAACAGAAGAATTAGAGATTACGGTATTTTATTTCCAAATAAGGTTGCAAGTTATCGTTATAAAAAAATTTTCAATTAAATTTTAAAAATTTAAACTTTATTATTGATTATAATATGATTGATTCATTATCGTTATAAAAAAAATTAATTATAAACGTTAGATTCATCATTATTATTATTACTATTATTATTCTTAATTATTTGCTAATTTTGTTGTGTTGTTGTTGTTGGTTGTTGCTGCGATTGTTGTTGTTGTTAGTCCGCAAAAGCTCCTGATATTCATTTACTGAATAATCTTGATGAACGGTAACCAAAGATTATAATCATTCTCGTAAAAGCTGTTTATTTTTGAAATATATATAGGCCAAATAACAATTGTGAGGCTTGAAGAATCGATTTACCGGGAGGCGTGCGTTGAATTTGCATTTGGTGTTTCTTACTAACCAAATTTGTCGTGGTGTTTCTTTTTGTTTTTTTTATTTATCTTATTCTTTAGGGCTTCGGATAGAGGCTGACTATTGCTGTGATGACTGCGTAAAAATATTGTCCATTGAAATGACCTTTTGAAGTGATAGATAACTAGAAGTTACAATTACATAACTGGCTTCTGGCAAACCTCGTGAATAGTTATTCGGCATTATATCTGCACATTTAAGCAATTTTTCGTTATAGGCATATTTTGAGATAACAAACAATATCGTACTTGGGCAGATACAAGCATAGATAACACCGCCCTGATATTGAACAATCGGTCCCATGACTCGCAACCGAGATATGCAATATGTTTCCAGCACATATAGATTAATAAATATTTAGTACACACTACCTATTGGTTTCAGCTTCAGTAGGGATAACTTCGAAGTTAAGAATTAATGAGGTCAGAAGGAAATTTTACTTTCCATCAGCGGGATTACGAAACGACATGGACTGCCGCGTCGTTGAGAGTAACAGTGACCGGAGACCTCTTTAATTTCCCTACAGCCACTCCGCCGTTCCCAAAAAAGATTACGCTTACAAGAAATAGCTCTTTAAAGCTCCCGGTTTTCTCATCACCATAAATTGCTGAGTAATAGTTTCCTTTATAGAAATTTATTTCTGCTTTAGTAGATTGAAAAAAAATTCATGTGTTATAGATAACAAAAAAAACAAAAAAAAAAATAAAACAAAACCAATTCTTGCTGCCTTCCTAGTCACAGTATTAAAATTACGATACCGCGTCATCCACTAATTTTTGCAATAAATGTGCTAAATGATGGCGTGATTATTTTCAACCTTTATAATTAATTGCAAACAAAGGTATAAGCAAATAACTGTCGTGCATAAATTTAAAATTGCTTTTGCCATGATACTTTTAAATATACGATAAATCGATATAATCACTCGGGTGAGAGCATAAACTGGGTATAATATAATTTCTTTAACAAATATTAGTTTTACTTATTCACTTACCCATTTCCTCCATGTTGCCTGCCTTAGGATAAAGTTTCCCGTGTCCTCTGCAGTAAAGCATTTTCCCAAGAGCTATTTATTTCTACGGATTATTGTTGGGTATGCAAGCTGATCTGTCTTTCTATAAAAACTTTCAGCATTGGTGATATCTTTATAGATATTGTTGTAACCAATGTGTTCCGCATCCTTGAGTGAATCACCTCCGCCCTCCGCCCCCTCGCATCACCATGGAGCATGTGATCCCCGACTAATATTTACAATAGTTTGTAGAAAACACTACATAACAACTTTAAACTTCTTATATTTTAGTACTGTAATCTTTGTAACAATAAAAATTTTAAGTATAAACAACGCTTTTCACCAAAGTCAAAATGAGTATTGAAAAGTTTGTTTGACAGGAAAATCTCCGTCGAATAAAACAAAACTTTCTTTTTTTAATATTTCTCTGATGAATCACTTTTCACACTTTGCTTTTAAAACTTTGCTTTTAAAAAATATTTTGAGCTTTATTGTAATTTCCGCGCTGCTGCCGACTATTATAAAGGTGTGTTTGTAATCGTATATGTAAGTAAACTTTATTGTTCAGCTTCAAGTTTAAAGTAAAAATCAAATCGTCATATTAATTTTGTCAAATGCATGTTATAGATATGATTAAGCAAACAATTTCATGATGCAACATGTAAGCAACAGTGCACACACACACATACACACACACAAACACGTACATGAACGTCTAGAAGTTCGCACACAAACTCTACGTAGTGTATATAACTGCATAAATAAACATTCAAGAGATACATCATTTTGTCGCCAGCTCATCTTCAATTAGCAAAATTAGTGATTTTTTTTTCCTGTTTTTAAAAGTATTATCCAACGGTAAGAATTACCAATAAATTTCAAATGTTGGAGTTACAATAAGAACACTATTAATATAACGTATCAAGGGATACATAATTCACATATATTCTAATTGAACTTGTAATGCTCCCCATTTTATATATTAGTTCGTATATCTACTATTAGGCAAATTAAAACTAACTTTATAATAGTTTTAACGTATTTTTACCCCTCAGTATTTATTCACTATCTAGACTATATTATGTTAGAGATAATTATTTGTATATCTATAAAAATATCAAATTAAGTTTTAACGGGATTTTTAGCGAATATTTGATATAAATATATAAATATAGAATGGTTTTCCATATAGTAATGCACGCACACACTTTCAAAGAAAGAGACACGATATAAGAACCAAAATTCTTGTTAATACGTGATATTAGTTGCGGTGTTCTTTAACTGTCGATTCGTTGTAAATTATTCAATGTGGAACAGACACTATTTCATAATATTTTGTTTTTTTATATCACAAATGTCACTAAAAATATCCCGAGTTAGAGTATATGGAACCAACAACTTGTTTTCAAAATTAATATAATTTTCTATAACGCATTATATAAATTACTGCAATATAATTTATAATGTTTAAATATTCTAGAGCATATATACAATCGTACTTATGTAACAGTTAGATTACTCATTATAAATGTTGAGCGATTTTTGTTTGAGCAATATATAAAATGAACCACAGATATAGCCGTTGAAATTATATTAAAGATAAGTTTAAATTTTGTGTGATATTTTATAAAGGAGTACAAGTTTGGTTGACGATAATATACGAAAAACTAATTATTAGTGATATATATTAGGTAATTAATGAAATTGAACAATATTCAAAAAATATATGCGATGAATAAAGTCACTTAGAGAATTTACGTTTAAAAATTTGCTTAAATCTCTCTAGGGTAGTACATAAAAATTGACGTTTTGTATTTGATTAAATAAAAATATTCTCAAGAATTCTTTGTTTAATAAATTAGAGATTTCGGAATAACGAGATGAAAATACAATTCATTTATTAAGTTTTTTCTATCAAATGAGAACAGCTAAGAATATTTTAATAAAAAATTTACGACTCTCTAGAGAGATTTATACGTAAAACAACATGGCATTCTCTTTATATGTAATATACATTTTATAATTCTTCACAATGCACAAAATAATTTTCAAAATATAGGAGGTGTATAAAATTCTTAGAGAGAGAAATAAAGTCGATTTATACCTCTAATTTTAATACGATATCTCATTTGAAATTATATTGTATATTGTGGGATATAATATTTCCTTATAAATTATAATTGAACGGAATTTTCAGCATTTGAAGAAAATAATGTGTTTCATATGTTTCATTATAATGCAATTTCAAAAAAGCATGTTATTATAAAAGTCTGAAAATTTTGAGTCTAAATGTTTTCAAGCCCAACTAATATGTAAAGTAGTTGTTCGGTATATTAAAATGATCGTTTTTTAATGAAATTTCAATATCTTGGAAGATTATCATAAATATTATACGAGAAATTATTCTCATTCATTTAAGAATATAGATAACAAACGTCATCTTGTTTTAATAAAATAGCACAATTGATAAATTAACACCTGGAAATAATAAATTTTAACTCGAAGCCACACATTTTTTCCTGTGTCTAAATTTTCTACTATTACGCAATCATATTTTAGAACTCTTAAAAGGTTAGTGTTTTCGTGAAATTCGAGCTCATTCTTCAATCGAACACACATTACAAATAAGTGTTTCAAATGTAGAACAATTACGAACATCTTGAAAGTATATAATATAATTTTTTGATTATTATTCTTAAAAACTAAAATTAAAGAGAACTTAAACCTTTTTAAAACGGGTAACATTTTACCAAGATAAATTCAAGACTCGTATTGATATCGAGTGTAAGAGGAAAAGAAATGGATATTTACGGAAAACTGCTGCGTTCAACTTTTAATACTCAAAGGTGAATATAACTAATGAAATATTGTGTACAATGGGTGAAAATCTTAAAGTAAAATGCTCTCGTAGATTTTTTAGCAGAAAGTTACAAAAAGTCAAAGAAGTTGTTCGCTCGTGCCCACAATGTCAGATACTTGTTTTTAAACGTGCACGTTGACTCCGAAAATATTTTGGTAATAAAAAATTGTTTTTAAAATTTTCATTAAAAAGCGTCAATTTAAGACACGTAATATACTATTTAACAAATTCGGGCTGTTTCTATCCAAATATTTCAGCCTATTTATTCTTCAAGTGAAACACATTATTTTTTTTCAAGAATGCTAAAATAACGGTTTAAAAACTCAATTGCTTTAAATAGAAATGCTACCGAAGATAATTTTTCAACAAATGTTTGAAAAATTTTTAGGAAAAAGTCGGTAGCTTTTAAAGGAGTCTCTTCAAATTGGTTGTTAATCATATGTGAAAAATTTTTAAGAAAAAAAAAAAAGCCGTGATTTTATTTTTTTTTTTTTTTGAAGCGTTTAAAAATTTTGTTTATTAAGAACAAGGGTTTTTTTCTCACAGACTGATAGAAAATAGTTTTGGTATAGATAGAAAGAAACAAAGTAATTGAAGGATTTTTTTTCGATTTTAACAATGATTAAAAAGACTGTCAATTTAAGGAATAAGACACAGAGCCAAAAACCAGCCCCCCGAAGAGAAGATGCGCTAAAGCTGAAAATTAACAAATTCTTCGGTCCGCGATTTTTTTTTTCTTTTTTTTTTTTTTTTTTTTTTTTTTTTGAAATAAGACGAACGAAAAACAAAATTGGCAATACCAATGTTTTTATTCTAATTTCAATGCTTAAAAAGCATTATTTTTTTTTTTTTTTTTTTTTTTTTCACAAACAAATGCTTGAAAAATATGCGTGACCAAATAAATCAAAAAAGTTGATTACAAAACAGAAAATAATCAATTGCTATTTTAAAAAAAAACAAAAGAAAAATGAACAAAAAAAAACAGATAAAGATGTTGAGAAGGAATTTTTAGGGAAAAATCGTTCCTTTGTTGTTCTTAAGAAAAAAGAGGTTTCTTCTAAACGCAACATTTTGGTAGATGTGGTGGTGGAAACTTTACAAAAAATAAAAAAAAAGAAAGAAAGAAAAAAAAAAAAAAATTAGAAGACAGAAAAAAAAAAAAAAAAAAAAAAAAAAAAAAAAAAAAAAAAAAAAAAAAAAAAAAAAAAAAAAGAAAAAAAGGAATAAAAGCCACGTAAGCTTTAATAGAGATCTCAGTTGAGTCTGGCGTGTTATGAAAATAATTTTTTTAAAAAACGGTTTTTTCCAACCTTTCACTCTATCTTAGTGAGA
>JABUQX010042372.1:0-24338 GCA_015478945.1 Trachelipus rathkii | reverse complement strand
TTTAGATATATATATATATTATATATATTATTTATTATATAATAAATATATATATATATTATATATATAAGTATATATACTATATTATTTATATATATATTAATTAATAATTGAAAATACGCCCACATACCAAAAAGCCATTTCAACCAAATTAATCACAATAATAACAAATTTAAATCTTCAATCCTCTTCAGACCAAAAATATTTTGAACGATAGTGACGGAAAGTAAAATAAAAGGGGTGATTCACAAAGTCTACTTGAAAAGAAAGTTACTCGATCCTAATCTAGGCCCCTAACATTAGTCATCTACGATATGTACAATCTGTACATTTTAATTGCATTCAGTTCCTTAAACAAACTTAATAAAATCTATCCCATTTATATTCATTGCTTCTATCATTTCCTCAGCCAAACTACTTCTTTAAGCATAATTGACCATCTAAAAAACACACAAAACACACAAGACTTCGTAAGTATCAACAACCCTTGCGGGCAGCCTATTTAGATCTACACCACAACAATCGTCGTTAGCTTCATTTGAATCCTACTTTATTCCCAAGAAAAAAACTTACACGCAACTCCACCTCACACCCCCCAGCTTCCCCCCACAAAAGAAATAAGGAATATAAAAATTAGAATCAAAGACGAGTGAAATCTCCCATAAACACCAGCACAGGAACGGAAAATATACTTCATTAAATTAAAGAAACAATAAATGTAACTGTCATATATTTTAAAGCTCCTGACGCAAAACCAACTTTTTGTAAAGAGATGCTCCAATTAATATAAAACCGTGTTTTTCAACCGAAAAGATGAATTTTCATTACCTTCAAGAAGTTATATTTATATTATAAAATGCTTACTATTTCTTTATTTACTATATTTGCTATACATGAATTGAATGTGTTCAAAAATAAATTTTGGACGTCTCTTTTTCTCTAAACGCTAACTTGATTTCTAAATTATTAAGAAATAGATCAAGAGATCACGATTCTTCCACAGTTATTCTATGAGCCTATAATTTCTAAACTTCAATTTTTATAATTGTAAATTTAATGTAATATATCACTACGCATTTAATATAGTCAATATGAATCTTCTTAAATTAATATAGTACTATTCATATAATAATTTATCATCTATATCACTACTTTATATTCCCTAAAGAACACTAAGTTACTAATGCTATAATCTAATTATAACTCACAGAATTATCTATCACTAAGTAATTGATGATATAACTGTTTTTACTAATAATCAAAAACTCCAGTCAGAGGTGAAGTAACATGGCTAATTACTAATAATGATGATATATATGTAATATATAACACTAATCAACGTCATACGAATAACTGTTCTAGTGTTTCTAGCAGGTAATCACATCGTCCGATACTAGTAACTTATATAGGTATAGATGATTAGAGTTTTATTATCTATAATATTATAATATATATATTAATTATCTATAAAATGAATATTATAGTTAATGTTTTAAGAAATATATGGCTAATAATATAATACACTATAATTTAATAGCGTACGAAGATAATAAGTATAATTATATATTAATCAATATAATGATATATAATTAATTATAAATGATATATATTCAAATATCATAATTTATGTCAAACCGATCAAATATATTGCCATTAAGCCTGCTAAAGTATGCGAAGTTTATTAAATCAATATTATTTTATTTAGATTAAATAATCATCTCTATAACAGAGAATGTCTCGATTTTAATACTGGTAATATTTTAATATATATATTACCAGTTATATAATTCTGCTTCCCGTAGGCGGTTCTACGGACAGTATAACATTCGCTCGAGGTTGGAATAGGGACAGTCCTAATATAAAAGAGATAAAAAAATATTAATTTTGCTTTTGCCTTCAATTAAATAGCCAGCCGGTCCGCCCTGAGGCCCAAACAACACCTTTCTTCATAAGAGATAAAGCTTGTTATTGTACAAAGATAGTTTTATCTTAACTATTTAAAGATAAATTTTAATTCTTGTGCTAAATGATTTAATCAGAAAGAGATATATGTTAAATAATATATAAATGAGAATTGATGAAAAATTGGTAAAATTTTTCTGGAATGAGTGGGAGAATTGTTAGATTTTAAAACATTTTAGAAAGTTGGCTTGCAGGAACAGCCAGAAAAAATACTTTTTCCCAAGAACGTTAATAAAGCACAAGTTGAGGCGTGTTAGCCTAAAACTATTAAAGTAAACTCTGTTTTCTAACAGTATTAAAAAGGTGGCCTAAACAGGGGCACATAAACTTGTACATGTTAATCATAACCACCCACATAAAAAGATTCGGCAGCTAAATTCATGTGAGAAAAATAGGAACAACCGTTACGTTGTTCAACTGCAGGCTATTGTGTTTATTTAATTAATTCTATAAACTTGAGAGACAGATATACTCGACTATTTTTTGATATCGGATCTCGTATAGGTTACATTCTTAAAATTCATTTGAATAAACAGTTACACGCATGCCATGAGTTGCTACATAATAACTATACACGGCAACTTATCATATGAGATAAAGTGTTGAATTGCTCTACTGTCAACCAATGATTCCAAGAAGTTTCTGCTCTCTATCACCACCCGCGAAATGGGTGTATATCAACGGATCAGCACATTATTTTATAGTCCTCTTCCCTATTTATTCATTCCATATGCACCCTTCTTAATACTTATGGCTAATTTTAATATTATAAAACTGTGCTTCTGATTTGAACGTATATTAAACATAAATAAAATTAAATGACACCTTCAATTATGTTCGTATCGATACTTTTCGTAGGCATCCATAGTCATGCTTGTATCGTGATGCACTTATTAACTTCCCCCATCACACGTAAGTCGAATGAGCTTCATTTTTAAACGCTCATTTTACTTGTAGCCAGTAGCTAAGAAAGTATTGTTCATGAAGAATGTGACATTATAATTAATTTGTTGCTTCACCGATACAGCAAGGTATTTTTCAACCTCTATCTGATAGGACCCCGATGTCCTGATGTTTACGAAGGACGTAGCAAAAGAAAATCCAAAAACTGTTATATCGGAGAAAATAGGGAGCGGAAACATAGTTTACTAGCCAAGAGGTAACACCAATATAATCCTCAGACCCTCCAATTGTACCCCTCTCTAATTAGTAATAAGGAGTAATAATACTATATAATGTAATAAATAGAGTTATATTCTAATCTATTTCAATCAAGTAATACATTATATACGCATCGAAATAGTAACGGGCTATGAACTGAAAATACGTAAAGATGTTACTGTATAACAATATAATATAATTTAATAAATAATTATCATAATAATATTATTGAGTTGAAAATACATATAATGATGTCTTGTTTGTGTATATTCGTTATATACAAGTCAATCATTATATACTTCAAAAAATTTCTATTTAAAAGTATTAACTATACTATTCTGTACCAATATTGAATTTAATAAGTTGGCACATAAAAATAAGATACACGTCAATTCTAGAGTTTATAAAAATGAACCGATTAACTAGATCTACTACTATTAAGAATGATTTAGATAAAGATTCAGTGATTAGAACTCAGAGAGCTCTATTTCTTAATTGATGTGCTCATCAAAAAAATCTAGAACCGAATAACGAATAATAACAAGTGTGATGTTCTTAACTTGTCACGGTACTTCAGATATTAAAGGTTCATCATATCTAGCAAATAAAGAACCGAGACGCTCTGTGAAAAATGAAATACTTAAAAGCATAATTTACTATATAATTTATGATATATATATGTTAATATTATAAATAATATAATCTAATAAATATCAAACCTCCATGACAGCAATATATAAATGTTACACATATATATTGATCTTTGGTAGTGTGTGTATATTCTTAATAAATTTACGAGTAAGATTATACTATTAGTTAGTGCAAAATGATACGTTAAATTAGACAATATAGTTAATATTAGATACATGAAGTAATATTAAATTGTTTTTTCATATTTATATTAATGTTTTATTAATATTAAATACGACAGTATGATTTGTTAGTTTCATTATTTAGAACAGTTATGGCTATATAATTGCAACAACAAATGTGTGAACAACTCAATTTATAAACCATATCTCCTCCCTGATGTAAATAACAATATAGATCCTAAAAAAAATAGGGTTCAATAATGATAAAGATAAAATTAAAATTTAAATAATCTCATTATCTATATGTATAAATAAATTGCTGCAAACATACATAAAGCTCCAGAGTTTTCATTTTCAATATCCAGCAAATAAATGCATAGAAAGTATATCGTGAGTTGTTGGTCTTCCCATAATTAATAATTGTAAAAATCATTGGACGATTGTTTCTTTTGTGAACAAATCAACCTCACACATAAGTCAGTTCAGTGCAGAAAAATAACTTTCATTAACTTCCCGTGAATGAACATCTTACTCTATTTTTAAAATCTAGAATAGTGTAAAATTAATTCTTGCTCAAAATTGATTAGAAAATTATAAGAAATCAATTCTCTAAGTTAATTAATTTATATTAATATATTAAATAAATACTGATAATTTATAATTTATAGATATTTTGGCCTTAATATAATAATAGTTGATTATTCACCAGTTAATCAATTTTTTATATAATAATATTTATAAAAAATTCTATTATATTTAATATATTCTAAGAACATTATATTATTATTATCACATATAGATTTTGTTTAAAAGCTTGTGTGTTTATGCATTGTGAATAAGTCAATTATAAAGTATTTTTAATATGATGGAAGAAGAGGCGAGAAAACAATATAACGTATATTATTTTTAAGCATATTTTAATGATAATACTTGAGAGCTCTAACTTTTGCTATTCCTTTTATCTTTCTTTGATCAATTTAATAGTTCCAACGTAGCATTTAATAAATAAAAATATATTGAATTACCGTATTATAACCCTTATTTTTTTCTTCTTTATAAATCGCAGATTATTATAATAAAATTATTGAAGGAAATATATGATAAAGAAGAAATTATTGTTAGGCATTGATTACGGATTAGAATGAAATTTAATTATTCTATGTGGCGTATCTTTACAGTTATTACTCTGCTCCTTTTTTCATGTAGATTTTACAAAGTTATAGCATATGTTTCCCACTTTTCTATTCGGTGATTTGCTTTTATATCTGAAGTTAAATAGATTAATCTATCCCAGAGTTCTCATATTGCGTTGAAAGAACCCAGAAAAATTTTAGCATAATACCATATGAACTTCAGGATAATGAAGAAAGATAACAAATATGTACTCGAGTGCATAATCATTTCTAATCTATCTTAATTGGCCTCAAATCAAATATTTACCCCATGGATATTTATCTAAATGACATTATCGATTCTCTTCCAAACATCAAAGAAATTCAGCAAGTGTTAAACAATAGTCATTGAGCCAATAAACCAACGCCCTTCCTTAGCAATCTGTTCTTCATACAAGCATACTTGTCTTGATATCATAAAATCGAATTTGAGAGGTTATACTACTATATCTATTTTGGATACTCTGTTTCCTATCTATTCCCCTCACATATTCCATGCACTCTTAACTCAACATATAACTTACTCAGACTAATCTAAACAAAAATAAAAAAGCGAGAATTAATGGATGTGGATAGATAGTTACATAAATCAATATGGAGAAGTAAATATGAAAAATTGATAATATTACCTTTTTCCATACAATGAAATACCTCATAGGGCAATTTTGTAAAAGGATAATGAAATTACATTTTAAATACCGACAAAATTCCTTAAAATAATTAAAAATAACCATTGTCGACAAGTTAATGAAATTTAAAATTATTGTATCTCTAATTCTTTACCTAAGTTTTTTAAATTAAAAATAAATTATAAAATATAAGTTCATTAACTAACCACAAAAAAAAATGAAAATAAAAAGTAATAAAAAAAAACGGTAACCTACGATAAGAACCTTATTATACCCCGTTAGCAATAAAAAAGACTGATTCACTAGTCGTCATCAACAATCACAGAAAGTCTTATAGAGTCTAATGTAAATTAACACACATTTGTGAAAGTCTATCAATATGAGTAATTTAGATAAATAGAAAATTGTGGTGAGTGTATAATGAGAGTAGGCTACACGAGGAGATTAAATAAAACACAAGAGAAAGCGACTTGGTACGAAGACAGGTGAGTGTAGTATATGCAAGTTGATCCATTAAAGAACCTCAAGGGCTTTCTCGCTGAATTTCATTTGAACAGTAATTACATACCAAGTAATGAGCCGTTGATTTATAGCTCTTGGCAGATGGAATGCTTGATTATAGTACTCGACACAGGTGCCATGGCGGCGGTCAGCTTTTTAAAAAAATTCGGAAGTATAGAGTTGCAGTTTGCGGAATTTTTTTGTAATAAAAATAGTAAATAAACTTTGTCGTGCTCTCTGTGTGTGTGTGTTGTTTTTATGTTAATACCTACTAAGTAGACGCCCCGGCTATGTAGTATAAATATATCTTCTGAGTGTGATTGAGCTTTCACACTCTAAACCAATATCATAAAATGATTGATTTTGAATTGATAAAAAAGTCCATCTGTAAGAATATATACGACAAATTCGGTATAAGCTGATCAAGGAGTGACCCGCCAACGCACAGTGTCACACCAACAACAGAATCCAAACAAAATGAACAATTTTATAGCAACCTCGTGAGCAAACATGAATTTGTGTTAAATGAATAAGCATTAAGCAAGCATGAACTACGGCATTATAGAATACTAGTGATTAAAACTCAAAGCTTAAATCCCAACATATCACGCCATCATATAAAGTTAAAGCCTCATAATTATTGCAGCGTCTTATTTTTACGATATGCTAAACTCACAATAAGAGTATTAGGAAGAAAAAGTAACTAATATAAATTAAATATTATGCTCAAAACAAGTTATCATTACCAAAAAATATAAAATTGATAAATAAATATAATCGTTAGAACAAAAATAAAATAAAAATTAAATATAGCAAATTATATATATATAACAAATAGAAACGTCTAACAAAAATAAAATACTAAATGAAAAATATTCCCGACCTCTACACCTGATCTTGTGGTTAATGCGTAACAACCGTACGTGACTTTAACATAAAACAAATATTGAAATAAACTGAACATATGTTATTATTATTATCATGATTATATTATTATTTAATTTATTTAACATTATGTACGTTAATCAGTTTCAGATACTTCTTTAAAATTTCAATACGGAAACATTTATTACGTTCTCTATATCAAACTGATATATATAATTTGCAACGAAATATATACTAAAAATAAATACATTTTTACCAGAGATCATCACTTCATCTAATTAAACATAAGAACTGGATTTAAATTAAATCAGACTATATAATATGAAATAAAATCAAGTAACAAAATCATGATCAATATACTTCCAGCTGATCCATATTTAACTTACTATTATATTGAAGTCTAACAGCACCGAAACACAAAATAAAATAATCACATATATATATAAATAGTAATAATTTTTTGTAAATTACATAAAGTTCTATATTCTATTATTTGAATCATAACCCTTCTACATAATATGAAGTGTCATAAATGAAATGTTTTTATACAAAGCACATTAAATCATTTTACATCTTACAACTTACATAATATATCATAATACAAATAATAATATAATTACATAATCAAATATCACGTAATTAATAATCTTAATTTATTACTAATAATTTAATATATATTTACTTCTGTTTTAATCCAAAAATTTTATTCTAATTCTACATATAATATTGATTACCACATAAATATTTAATGAATACATATATAAAATTAATTAATTATTATTATATCTAATAGCATAGGTATTCACCTAATCAATATATATACGTCTTATACCTTAATGTATGCGCTAAATTAACTACATTTAGAGAGATACAAAAACTAAAGTTGATATTAAAAATTAAAAACAATTAATTTATTTGAGTAACATTGTTTCTATTAATTATCTTTTCGTGGCTGTTATCCTGTGTGGTCCTCCACCCCTTCCTTAAATATTAAAGTAAATACAGATACTAACTTTGTGTGTTTGCATAAATAATACTATTAGTAAATGGAAGATCTATAGCTAACTGTTTTATATAAGATATCATAAAACGCTTTTTAGTTTTAAGTATAATGAATGAACTTTATTCTGATTTCAATTGCTTATGTATAAATGACAACTAATATATTAACTAACTTTTTTCTAGCTTAACTAAAATAATGGTCAATAAAACAGAAGAGTATATATTGGTAAGTCACTTCTTTATGATACTGTATAATATCGTAGATATTATCCTAAAGAGTATTAATACTTTGGTTAGATTGATCGATAGGTTGCTGTAAAAATCAGTCGAATAAGTTTATTAAATATTTAAGTCGGATCCGAAAGTCGTACGCTGGAGCGGGGAGTCCCGGTAAGTTTCTTGAAGTATAGTGCAGATCTCGGCGAAAGTCGGAGTCCCGGAAGTGGCGCAGTGGTAAAATCCTTTGAAAAAGTAGAGTTCTGGATCTGTGGACATCTAATTACATGTACCATCGTATCGGAAGTCCGGTTGTTTTCAAGAGGAGTCGAGCTAGCCACCCGGTAATAAGATACACCTGTTGTTTTGTTGGTAGAAGGCAGTGCTAACTTTCAAGAAATAGAAGTATGAGCGTGTTCAGTTCATATTTTTTTTTAAATTTAACTGTACTAAAGGTTAATAAGTTGTACTTATCTTCTAAATTTATTCATCAGGAACCATGGAGTTTTCACATCAACTCCATGAGATGTTCTCGCAGAACTGTAGCGACTTCTACATCACAAACAAAAATTGAATTGCACACAAAACTTTCCCCCGAAACGAAATTTTCAATAACTCAGCTACTTATTTCCACTATTCAAATATTTGATTCAAATGATAGCTATTTATTTCTCACCAAAATAAAATTCAAACATCAGTTCAAGTTCTTAAAGACACTTTGATTGGATTTTTAATGATCAAAACAGTTGAACTCATTAGTAAACAAACCTCACTCAATGTTAGTGTATGAAAAAGGAATCAATATAGACTCCTAATGTACTAAGAGTAAATTTCTAGATAACCCAGTCCGCTTATGAACAATTATACACATTATTAAATTACGTATTACTGTGGTATAATTAGATCCGCATTCTTTTCAAGAGTTGGTTAATTAGACTGACGAACACAGTGATTTCCCACAAAAAAGAAGGCTTAATCTGCACTTTGCACATGTTTGACCTTTGTCACAAATGTTGAGACAGACCAATGTTTCAGAGGAGAGAGCACAAGGATACATCTAAACATTAGTTTACGATGATTGAAACTGAGCATACGTAATCTCCTATTACCTTCTCAAGTCCGATTTCCAAAAATTTCAGAAGATTAGTATAGAAATGTCTTCTTGTGAGATATTAGAAGAACATTAGTTACCTAAAGCGCTGATTGGCTCTTATATAAAAGGTCCAACGTGTATCTGTCCTAAATCCGTGTCTTAAGTGCCCTAATATAACTGCATTCAGAAAATTAACCGCGTAACTCATATTACTGTATTAATTAGCGCTTTTATTGAAAAAAATGCAAGGCTAATTCTGTATATATATAAAGTACATATGATAGCTAAAATATAGGCATCTTAATATAAAGAGGAGTATTAACTAGAGTCTTGTAAAAATAATGATTATAATAGTATATGTTATTATAATATTATATATAATTATTTAATTATTGTAGTAATTAAAATAATATAACAACAAGGTATAGAAAGATTCTATTAATATGCTTAGCCAATAGAATACTAACACAGAATGTTGCAAAAATGGTTATTTATAAGATGTTGACTCTATGAACGAAAATCAATAACAGAATACAACCAACACAATTTTATGTTGGCTACCTGTATGACACTATCAACATAATATTTTTCAAAACCAGACCCATTACATATATATTATATAAATCATATATATTAATAAATATTAATATTATATATATTATCTATATATATATAATATTATATAATATTAATATATTTAATTACAGTTATTATAATATATATATTATTATATAATTATTAACATATATATAATTAAGTATATTATTAATATATATAAATTTAAAATAATATATATATAATAATATATAATATTATATAATATATATATATATTAATATATATATATATATATTAATTAATTAAATAATAATTACATATATATATAATATAATATAACTTTTATTCACTCACTCCGATCGAAATCATCATCTCAACGGCCACACCCAAACCTTCTAATATTTACACAACACACTAAAACCTGAAGAGGTTATCATTAATAGCATGCCTAGACCAGATATGAAAGAAAGCTTAAAGGAATATTTAAGAAAAGAAGTACGAAAGAGAAGCTCCAAACGTATAATTCGTGCCCACTTGAGAGAGCACTTTTGAACATATAGTGAAAAGTATCGTCGGCATCAGAAGAACGAAGAACCTAAGTGTGCATTCACGGGGACAGGCGACGGGAACGCAACGTATATGGAAATTCTCGTACAGATGTGGACGGGTGTAAAACCCTTGAACCCGAAGCTGGAGACAACAAAGCACCCTCAAAAAAAACCGCCGAATTACACTATTATGCCACCTTTCATCTGCCTGAAGAGAAATTGCCAATCACATTTTCTCTCCGCAGCGAGATTTCATTTACTGACTCAGTTCACTTTTTCCGGTCTGCCAGCGTTCTATTCCAGCCCACTACGCACTACATTTACATGTCCGTTAAGACAACACGACTATCATACCATCCTATTCAATGATGACATCTCAACGGGTACTTTTCATTTATTTCTCTATTATCCACACCACACATCTCTTTAATACGTCATTCTCTGCATATGATTTAGCAATTTGATTCTCTACAACGTAAACAAACGCCGACGATCCTCAAAAGAGTATTCAGAATCGTGGCACCAATGTTACTAGAAATCTATAAACTCTGTAAATGCCAAAAACAAAAGTCGCCAGTAGTATAAACATTAACCCACAAGAAAAAGTCTGGACATGAGTAGTTAATACTGTAAACGATGATTAGATAGTATAATTATCTTAATTAATGAATATTAATAGACAGAAGAGTAACCGATGATGAATACTAAGTAGGATTTAAGAGATCTAAATAGATAATAATATTTATAATATTATTATATATAAATGAAGTAAGGATATAATAGTGATTATATAATTGGTGTTTATCAATGATTTTATCATATAATCTGTGATGTCTGTAATATTAAGAATATCAGAATAAAGAGAATGATAATGAAGTAAGTGTATGAAGAGATTATGATAGTAAAAGTAGTCAATTTCATAATTACTCCTTTATAATACTTGTCAGCCATAAGCGACTGAATTATTGCCACAATGATAAATATCTATTAAGATATAAGAAATATACTACATTAATTTACTACACACGATTTATTTTGAAATATAATATTTTCTTTAGCTATCTGAACATGAAAATATAATTAATCTCTCTTATAAACATTTAATTCGAGTAATGTAGAATAATAGATTATTCCAATTTAATTATAAATTTGTTCAATGAACATAAGTAAAAGTAATTTATAAGAGTGATGGGATGTGACACACGCTGACGTCTCTGGGATTAATCTCGTCTATGTCTGGTTTAGTCTCTCTCACTAGTAAACCTGTGGTAATTTTTGAAATAAGGTAAGTGGTGAAAAATATATGGTTAACATGTAGTTTATAACACATCAGGCATAATTCAAAATATTAGTCGTGAAAGAGACTGTAAATGATTAATTTAAGAGGTGTGTTTTATCGCCTCTATAAATCTAGTTCTCGGTAGAGTACGACTGTTAAGAGTATCTGTAGTCGAGCGGAAATTTTTTGAGACGCACTCCACAAGCTCTTTCTCGTTTGGTTCTTATATATGACAGTATGATTGTAATAATATAATCCAATGTTCATCTTTTAATACTGTGCATGTTGATAGATATTAATTCCCAAATTAAACCTTATATCTGGATAATAAGTATACATTCTATTTCTTTATTTACAATAATTGATGATATAGATATAGATTCTCATTTCTTTGAATTTGGATGAACCCACCATGCAGTGAGGATTGAACTTTCACTCTTTAGTTACTGCATATGATACTAACACTTAGACCCCATTAAGGTGATAATTTGAATTGTAACGTAAAAAATTAAAATTTTATTATCCGCTAATCTCTATTTATATATAAGATATAGCTATATAATATATAACGATATATTATATAAGATATATAGTTAGACAATATACAATATTAAAAATATAATTAAAGATACAGTATTAAAGATACAATATTATAGATATAGTATATAATATATAAATAAGACTATTATTAAATATATAATAATAAATATTCAATATTATAGATACTGCATTTTATAAATACAGTATATATTAGTGGTACTTGTAATATATGAATATCTAACTAATTTTATATCATATATTAATGTATTATCATTTATAATAATATGTAAAACCTATTATATTTTGCACTGTATAATAAATTTTAGAGGGTGTGTTTAATTCCAATCATTTGTCTCGATTTTATTAAAATATAAATATTAAAGGTAATTATTATTGTTACATTTTAAATATTATTTAATTATTAAGTAATATATCTATAGGCCCAGACATAGTTATTTCCCCCAAACCTCAAGGGTTCCCCCACTCCTCGGACACTGGCTATTGGCCCAAATTTATAATTGATTTCTAATACTCTGTTGTCTATATGTAATTATGAATTGCAATATGGCTTTATTTGCTAATTTAAGTGAAAAGAATCTCTCATATCAAAATAAAGTTTTGTTTCCCAGACTTACAGAGTATACCCCTCCCCGGAGAGCGACAAGGGGGTCCCGTTCTTGAAAAAAACAAATTATAAACGAGACCTACTCTCGCTGTCACTTATACGAGACGTCTTTCACTACTTATTTCTGCATGGCAAACAGATAGTGACATCTACTAGGTAACACAGATTGCGACACAACCGGTATCGATCCCATATTATCGGATAGATAGTCAAGAGTCATATATAACCACTATTGGCTAAAAAATAGGGAGGCAAAGGAACTATATCTTTAACGCCAATTTATACTTACATTCATTAGCCTCCTTTTTACAAGAAATTGAACCTGCTTCCCCGAACTTTCTTAATGTTTTTTGCCTATATTTAGTCCGAAATAAAGTATACAACAATATTTTCAAAAGTACTTGACGACTTCTCCTCTTTATAAATTAATCAAACTTACTCAGCTTATGTTGAATCCTATCTCCTATGATTAGATTTTTTCTTTTACGCTTTCTATTATCAAAATGGTAAATTGGTCACAATTACTATGTATCGCACTCTCAAATCGGAGGTTTTATTGGAGATTCAACGATATCCGGTGTAGCAATCTTGATAATTTGTTATTCTAACGTTGGGAATTCTAACCGAATAATTGAGGTTACAAGGAACTTATTAACCACTTCCCCGGTAAAAATATAATACCTTAACTATATTAATAAGAATTTCATCACATGCAAGATTAATCTCGCAGCAGCAAATATTTGCTGGAAAAGCTAAAATATAGCGTTGAAACAATAATTTAACTACTAGTATACATTATAGAACCCGTGAATCCATGTAATACCCCTGGCGGGTAGTAAGAAGTACTAAAAAATAGTTAAAAATAGCTGCTTCGAACTAACTGGGTAGTTATGAATCTGCATGTAATTTACTAGTGATAACCTATATAAAAATAGTTATAAACTTATAACCCTAAAATGTTTCTATATTGAAATGGAAAATTTCTAATCATATCACAATCTAATACAAAAGTTGCCAAGGAGCAGAGCCAACATCTATAGGTATGTACATCCTAATATTGTTAGCGTTTTACAATATATATTTTTAATGTCAATTTTGCAGTCAATTCTTTCTTTCATTCATTAGCTTGCGTTCGTCGAAGTTACTCTACTGTATTTTAGATCAGGATCAAGTATCTATAAGTCAAGAAGAATTATTATATCAAGATTGATCACTTTTTGCTATATCTAGTATCTGATTATATAAACAAATTTTGAATATGAGTATTGAAGATATGTTTTTGCTATTATTTCTGAACATAACTAAAAAGAATACCAGACCATTAAATATTGCCTATTTTGAGAAACTTTAAGCTAAGTCACAGAAGAAATAATTCCCCTAACTAGGCATTATTTCTTGAACTTGGCATAATACTATTCTGATTAAGAAAAACAACACAAGTTTTACCAGATTAAATGTTATTATTAATTGAAAGATAGTCAATAGTTTACAACTTGGCAATGCTATTACGAACGCCTAACCAGATAAAGAGATATATTGAATCATGTGGTTGATATTCATCCTCTGCTTCATCTTCGATTAGAAGGTATATTAAATATTTAGTATCGGTAATAAAAAAGAAGTATATAATATTTAGTTGCGTTGTAAATCTTTGACTTATCCTACAGAAATCCCACGGTCTGCATTTAATTTTACATATCCATTAAACTACACACTTCAGAAAGCCTTCAGATCTATTAAATTAAGATAATTTTGTCCGGTTGCCCAGTATATTAAAACTAGAAAACCTTAGATCTGCAATGTTCAGTAGATTTTTGTAGTACTAAGACAATTTATTATATTTTATTTCAAATATATGGAGATCTTTGCTCACATTATTTTATACGCTATTCTAAGTCTAGTTCAAAGTCAGCTATTGTTCATATAAAAATATAAAAGGTAATAATAGAAAGTAAATTGTATTCTCATTGTGATCGTCATTTAGTACTCAATTAGAAAAAATGTAAATATATAGTTTAGATAATGTAATTGTATGGATCTTTAAGAATAAAATTTTTAACAATCTTTCCGGCAAAATTTTTATTAGTGTAATCTAATAAAAGTATATAAACTTACCTTCATAATACTAGTTTCAAAATATTATAAATCATTACTAGTAACCTCGTTTATATATTAAAGGGAAGAAATTATGTAAGAATTCGAGAATTGACTCAATACGCACAAAGTATCCAATCTAGTGCACCGAGAATAGAATTAATTTTTAAAAAATTAATTATCCAAATAATAAAATTATTTACTTAAACTGTTTAATAGTCTCCCTGGAGCAGAAAAACTAACTAGATAAAACAAAGTGGGGCTGTTATAACAAGCTCCATCGTCAACATAACTGAACGTGCTTATCGTGTAGAATGAGAGTTGAAATAGGTCCAATCTAGCACGATTTAGATCAAAAAGCGAACATACCTCTTCATCATTCCTACTACGAGTGAATTAAACATAATAAAGAAACTTGAACCTACTTAGATCCCACTTTAAACAAATATAATAACCCGGTCGGATCTGTTTTGTATGCCTGATATGTGAATGCCACCAATCACCTAAAACATCTTAATCTATTTCAGAAAAATTAGATAATAATAATAATAACTATAACAAAAAATACCATAAAAACATTAATGACTGAAAATGAATCAAAAATTTAAAATTAAAAATGAAAAATAAGAACATTTAAATACCCAACTATAATTATAATCATCCAACCTAAGCACCTATTATCACAATATCATTAATATATAATAATTTAATCAAATTACAAAATTCGAATCACACACATATATTATAAGATACACTCGATGACTATAGACAAATTCGAAAATGAACTTAAAGATTTTACCAGATTATACTCAGATCAATAGAAAATAACAGAGAAGTGAGTCGCAAAACAAAAACAAACATGAATAAGATAAACTACCTAATTTTAACCCAAATAATATAGAATTTAATATCGAATACAGTTTTCAAGGTTCGTGACATACATAAGATCACCACTAGCAACAGAATTAAATTCACAATCAGTGCTTATGCATGTAATTTCATCTGAAGTCCTTAGCATCAATCACCCCCCCTCTAACAGCACATTAAAACATACTATATAACAAAGCAAGTGAATATAAATAAAATATAAGCCTCCAACTAGGAGCTATATCAATTCACAAAAAATATAGCGAAAGTCAAACCTATGCAACTTACACTGAACTAAGTTCTGAAAACATCATTATACATACACAAAATAAGAATGCAAAGCTCTAACATACTCATATAAGACATCAACTATATAACAATTAAATATACTCAGTTACTCTCGAACAACAGAAAAATACTATATAACACTCACTCACGAGTCCATGATTCTTAAACTAATATAAGAATAATCAATAAACACTCATCCCGCCTCCCACGACATCTCGACTTCGATCAATCCGTCTTCTATACACTCAACTCACATCCCAATAATCCAATAAATCCAATAAAATTCTATTGTTACTTACAACCATTATGGCAGAATACTTTTGCAAATTGACCAGTTCTCACATACTACTCTCAAGATATCATCGTATACCAAATTATATATAAAAAATCAAATTTCCGAAGGTGGAATTATTGGATATAATATATATATTACAATATCATATTAAAAAAACAATACCATCACATAACTAAATTAATTAAATCAAATAAGTAAATTTATTAAGATTAAGTAAATAATCACCTATTCATTTCTTCAAAACATAACCTCGATTTATAATAATCATCTTACATCTACAACACTCAGCAATATACAACACTTACAATCTAAAAAATTAAATCATATAAAGGTGAATCTAAAAAAAATAATATATACATCACAACATTGCCACTGCATCAATTTCAACCATACCATTCATAATTAACACTAAAAATTATACCAAATCTATCATTTTTAAACAGAAACTCCATATAGAGAATAAAAAATAGACATCGAAATTCACATAGACATATTAAATCCAAAAACCTCAATACAATAATATACAATCTATAGGGAAGCCCAAAAGAAAAACACGAATAAACACAAAAATCGTCTCTATGAATAAGTAAGTATAACAATAAATATATCAACATTAAAATCATGAGAAAAGACGAATTAGAGTTGACGAGTATAATCCACAACACTAAAACCCACGAAGAACCGATACAAACATAATACAAATAATTTATACATAGTGTACAAATAAGAAATAAAATTAATTATCACAATCAACTCTCTCACTACATCCACACCAAATAACCATTCCCTTGTGGTGAACTATATGTAACAATTCTATAGAAGAATATACACTTAACTCCTTACACAACGTAGATTGTATCTCAACTTCGAATAATAACTTTTACTCTTACACACAAAGGACAATAGATGATTCAAAGGCCACTTAAAGACTGCAAACCAACCGAAGAAGACTATCCCACATTCACTCCTCTAAAGTACTCGAAATGATAAAAAAAAAACCTTAAAAAACTCACAGCGTGGCTACTCCGTACCAGTAAAATCAATGTATACACCCATGTTCACTCTATTACTCATAACGTACCGTAATATTTATCTCTATATACTCGCATGCGTCTAAAACAATCAACGATGGCTCGTGGCAGTCGTTCATCAATATCTTTTCTACCGACTCTTACCGACTCCCCCTACTTATCTCAAAAATACCGACTCCGACTCTGGAATCTATAGAATAATTACTCACCCGACTTACGAACTCTATAACTGAACTATCCAATCACTTCTTTGAAATATCTAATCCCAATATCTCGTCATCCACCTTTTGAAATTAACCCGACTATTTTGAGCATCTCGAACTTCACGATACTCTAGACTCATCCTCTTCAAAATTTACCAACTTCGACTCTCCGACTCTCATCCACTAGCTTTCCAATATTACCGACTCCGACTCCGATCTCCACCTTTTGCAAATTATACCAATTCCTCTCCTCCAAACCCTTTTGACATACGGACTTTATGACTCCGACTCTCGACTTCTCCTCCCCTTCTTCTTTACTGTTCTAGAAGAATCACCGATCTACCTGACTCTCACTCACAAACCTCCCATCTGAAAAACATCCACACTACCACCTTTAAGATAAGCTACTGTACATTACTTAATTATCATATTGAGATTAAAAAATCAAAGGGTGAAGAAGGTGTACTTATAAGCTAAACCCATACAGGCCTTAAAATTGCATACATCCAACGCCCTTCAAATTCTAAATAAGTGCCAACGACTATTTCGAAAATTAAATTTAAAACTACAAAATAATAAAATTCGTGCTAAGGAAGTATCAAATGTTAATGATATTTAAGCATATAAAAAAATTAAAATATTAATTGCTTTCCTTACACAATACTCACATACACAAAATAAAGAGAATCTTTATAAACTTTATTAATTTAATCAAATAATTCAAAAAGTCGTATAGGTACACAGAATGTATATATAACTCTACTACGTACATATAAGTTTCGGATTATTTTGCATTAAGAAAGGAATACTTCTAAGTGAAATTCTTTAGCTTTAAGATTCATATTTATAGTAAAATAAACTATTAGCCATAAACCGATCCTGTTATGTACGAGGAAGGGCATCACGTAGGCCTTGCATGGTCTTACCCGGAGCACCTTTCCATAAGGATGTACCCCCCTCTTCTTTCCAAATTTTTACAGCTGCATCAAATACACCGTTATATGTCGTCTGGCCTGCTCTTGCCGCAACTTGTAACCGAGTTTTGATTACATCGGCAGGAGTGGTGAGAGATGCTGCTGGAATACCACCTGAAAAATAAGGAAATCCATAAAAATCAAAGTTCATGTAAATAATAATAATAATAATAATAATAATAATAATAATAATAATAATAATAATAATAATAATAATAATAATAATAATAATAATATTTCAATTAAATGACGCTCTTGTTTCGCCAATTAAGATCACATATGGCAGTAACAATAATCATTTCAGTCAATATAATTACTTCTTTAAAAAATACTATATGTAAAATCATATTCTGTAAATACAAACTATTTGTGCATGTAATTAAAAAGGTTTCGATACTTTAAATTAATAAAAAAGAAAGGGACCTAAGTGGTTAAAAAATTGTATATACAAACCCTATTTTTCTTACCAATGGCACCAGCAAGGAGGAGTGTCCAAGGACTATTGTAACCATTCTCATCTGCTAAAAGAGTTTTGCAGTGTGCATAGACAGGGAAATATATTGCAGAGAAAGGAATATCACGAAGAAAACACGCTCTAGCACCCTAAAAAATTTAAAATATATAATAAAAGTAATATTAGGGGGATGAAAGAGATGGAAAAGAATGGTGTGAGATTGATAGCAGACATTGATGATGTGAGACATCATCATTGTCTGCTGCATAATTTGTTCTTTGTTTCAGTTGCAAAAGTAGATTAATTATTATGGATTTATTGATAATTATAGTAAATTAGAGAGAGTATAAATTAATGTGAAATATGTCGAGAAGTTAAAATATTAAGAAATTAAGAAGTTATTAAAAAAGTGAACATATAATCACGAATCATCAAGATATAAGCGTGAGCCGATTTACACAAGTCATGAGAGATCATTCATGCTGATATTGATAGAACATCACAAGATCAATCATATCAATCACCATCATTATTGACGTGACCTTAAATTATAATACGACCTGAGTGGACGTGACCTAGATTACGGGACTATACTAACCCACTATTAACCTACAATCTATTATTTACATTCTTTACATATCAAACATTGTTGAATTGGATAAGAGGTCTACATGAATCATCATCACCATTTCAACTATTAGGTAAATATATATGTCATATTTTCTTATCATTATTAGATAGATAGAATCTAGTATATTATGATTAGAGAGGTGTAGTATAAACTACTTAAGAGGTAGTATAAATTAAACAAACTGCAAAATTAGATAATTGATAGGGTACGTGTACGTGGGTTAATCAGTGCGCAACTCTGCTAAGTACAAAATGGGCGGTGATGATGAGGAAATAAAGAGGGGCGAAGAATGTAGAATGACTGGTAAATGTCCGGTGTTCTCCGGAAACGAAAGAGATTACGAGAAATGGAGAAGAAAGGGTGAGTGAGTGTTGGGCAGAATTAAATGCGAAAACGTCCGAAAAAAAAAGGATTTGATTTATAACGACTATTATTTAGAGTGGGGTGAAGCGCGAGAGGAATTGACAAAGAATTATCAGTACGAGTGAGGTTATCAAATGACGGGAGGGGGAGGGGTGGTGAAGTTGATTATCAGCAAATTAGATAAGAGGTAAAATTAGATAAACGTGTATGAAGGGTTTAAACAGTGTTCTGAGTGGTTAAAATATGTTGTGTGGTGTATGAGAGAGAAGAGAGTGCTGAAAGAATTGGATTAGCGATATGATAAAAATAGGGAGCATGGAAGCAACATGTTACGGGATGAGTGAATTGGGGATAAGGATGTAAAAGCCGCTGCACATCTTTATATGCAGCAAATCTTTAAAAATATGGGAGAACAGATTATTATTAGGGGGGTTGTGGGAAGAGGTGAATTGGAATACGAGAATTATCAGGACAACGCAATATTGTTCAAGAATCTTTGAAGATTTTTAAAACTGGAGAGTGAGGACTACAAGTGGAAAGAAAGAAAAGCGAAAGAAAATGTGGGTGTTGTTCAAGAATACACGACAAGGTATGGATTGAATGACGGGGGGGCTGTTGTTATAAAAGAAGAGAGCAAAGTAGAAATGAAAAGAACAATGTGTGTTGTGAGAGGAATTATGGCGTTTAAAGGATCCGCACCAGCAGGAGTGTGCAAGTGGTGAAACAAGAGGAGAAATGGACATAAAAGAAGAAAGGATTTTAACAAATGTTATAAATGCGGAGGGAAAGAACACATGAGTTGGGAATGCTTAAAAAAGAGATTAAAGAAGGGTGGTATGAGATGTTTCAAATGTATGAAGGATGGCCATATAGCGAAAGATTGTGAAGATCAAATATTTTGTTTTTGATGTGGAGAAAAGGTCATGCATCAATGCAGTTGCCAGACAAGCGTGCGGTGGTCGAAAAGATGTAAGGACAGTGCATGATGTGTCGTACAATATGGTGGTACACGAGGAAAATGACTGTTGGTGGAACGAAATAAAAGCGGTCAACGAAAAGAATATGAATCAAGTAAGGAGATAGGGAGCAATATCTATTTGAATTGAGAAAATGAGATGGAGCAGAAAAAGAAGAAAATGAAGATGTAGATGGATGGAGAAAAAGAAGAAATGATAGATGCAATTTTAAATATAACAAGAGCGATGGTACACGTGTAGTGAGATCGTGACAAGTATACCGGTTATGTAAGCTCACGAATGATCCTTATCAGAATTAATGTAGAATTATCAGTTAGAAGAAATAAAGTCGAATAAAAAAAGGGAAAATGGGAGAACGGATAAATATAATAGACGGTGACCAAGTATAAACATTTGGAAAATGTTAACACGTATGTGACGAGATAAACATGAATAAGATACCCAAATGGACGTTTCAGTCAACACATGGATGATAGCAGGTGAATGAACTATTTCCCGGTAATGAACATGGTAGTTTGTAAGGCATGAACATATAATATTTGTAGTCGTTTTGTAAGAAGATTGCAGCGAACACAACAACTGGGACATCCCTGTACAGACCACGCAAGTCTCGTCAAGGTAAAACTATACATTGACATAGTGCTCATAACTATCGGACCTATGGCTGTGATCGAACTGCATGGAAGACGTATTAACTCGCGGCAAATGAAATGCGCACAGCTATCAACAACTGTAAGTGTTATGGATTGTTTACCAAGCATGTGCCGACATATGCTGTGGTAGGAATACATTCGGGAAATTGAAGCTGGAAAGTAAATGTAGGCTTAATAATATATACCTAAAGTAGCAAATTGACGATCGTTGTGTGAAATAAGTAATGTATTATACCTGTTTTCACGTGTCTTGCAGAAATATCTAGGCGGGAAATTCGAAAGGGAGAGCAAGAGAGTTCGGCTTGTGAGCATTGATAGCAGACCAGTTATGAATTGCACTGTCCTGAACCCATCCATCTCACTTGCCCTGCTGCATACATTTGTTTTCTTGCTTTCAGCCCTGCCAAAAGTAGCACTTCACACTCTATTACTCATGATCTATTGATTGTTTATAGCTAAAAGTTAGTCGCACGAACAGTATCCGATTTTATGTTGAATATCTTAAGAAGATATAAATATAAGAACCATTCTAAGAATTTATTAAAAGAACATGGTGCAACACATACTAATCAACGGATAACTTCCATCCAAGACTCCATAAGAGTGAGCCGATTTACACAACCTGTCATTCAGACGATCATTCATGCTGATCACTCTGAAGAACATTCTTAAGATAATGTCTATCCAATCACCCATCACTTATTGACCGTGACCTTTAAAATTCATAATACGCACTCTGAGTGGACGTGACCTAGATTACGGGACTATACTAACCCACTATTAACCTACAGCTAACTTTACATTTCTTTACATATCGGGTGAATTCTTTCAACACTTAGGCTAATGAATACATAATATATAGCTATCAAATATCTTCCAATAATATTTATAACATATTTTCTCGTCACATCTTATTTGAAAGATCAACGTATCTCCTCCTAATAAATCTTCTGAAACTTTTTCGGTTCTTATTACCTAAGAGGTCATACTAAATAAACAATACTGCAAAACTTAGATAATTGATAGGCGCTACGTGTACGTTGGGGCTTACATCAGTGCGCAACTCTGCTAAGTACAAAATCGTGCGGTGATGATTGAGGAAATAACCAGACGGTGTCCGCGAAGAATGGCTGAATGACTGGTTAATGTCGGTGTTCTCCGCGAACAGGCGCAAAAGATTACGAGGAAATGCGAGAAGAAAGGTGAGTGCTTGGGCAAGAATTAAATGAAAACGTTTCGAGAAACAAAAGGATTGATCTATTAAAGAGCGTATAGTTTAGAGGTGAAGCGGAGGACATTAACAAAGGATATCATCACGAAGTGAGTTATCACAATCGAGGGGAGGCGGTGAAGTATTTTTATCAGCATTAGATAAGAGGTATAAATTAGATTAACCACGCTGTAGAGAGGTTAACAGCTGTTCTGAGTGCTGTAAACAATGATTTATGTTAAGGAGGCAATTGATCAAATTAAACCACACACAGTTAACGATTGCTGAAAAAAATTTATGAAGTGAAGCAACACTGTTTTATGGGATGATGGTGAGGGAAAGGATGTAAAAGGTGCACATCTTTTATATGCAGCAAGACTTAAAATGGTGCAGAGGAACAGATTTCATGTATTAGTGGGGCTCTGTGGGCAAGGTGAATTTGGCAATACGGAACGAATATCAGAAAAGCAAAATGTTAAGAATCTTTGAACGAAATACAACAAAACCTGAGAGTGAGGACACAAGGAACAAACAAAGGGCTTCTCCCCTGTGTGAATACGTAGCAAACAGACAACGGTTATGCGGCATGAATTGACGGGGGCTGTGTATAAAAGAAGGAGAAGCAAAGTAGATAATGAAAAAAGAATCAAGTTGTGTGTGAGTAGGATATATGGGTTTAAAGGACGCAAAACCAGATGGTGTGGCCAAGTCCGTGAAACAAGATAAGAAGAAAATGGACATAAAAAGAAGAAGGAATCAATAAAATGTATATAAAATGCGGACGGGGAAAAGAACACATTGAAGTTCGGGAATGCTTAAAAAAGGAGGTGGTATACTTGAGATATTCTTTCAAAATGCTGTCTGATGAAGGATAGCCATATAGCGAAAGAATTGTGAAGATCAAATATTTTGTTTTCGCATTATGTGATTTGGAAGAAAGCAAGGTCCACTGCATCATTGCAGTGCCTACGACAACAGGGTGGAGAAAATATCAAGGAAGTTGCATGATGATTTTCGTAACATGGGGACACGCAGGGGGGAATATGACCTGTTGGTGGCAACGAAAAACAAGGAACAAAAGAAAATCGACAATAACGAAGGAGAAGGAGAATACTTCTATTTGAACATTGAGAACAAACCAAAAGAACTAAGATGCATGCCGAGCAGAAAAAGAAGGAAATTATGAACGCAGGGGTGCGATCTGGAGAGAAAAAGACAAGAACATGATAGATGCAATTCTTTAAAATTAAAGACGCTGATTGGTACAGTGCAGGTGAGAGTTGAATAGTATATTAGATGTTATGTAATCTCCTCT